>JBBPLK010000320.1:2768-18525 GCA_038089735.1 Exsudoporus frostii | reverse complement strand
ATGGTGCCCTTCTCTCCGTCTGCCGGTGTTGGAGATGCTGTGGGGCTGTTGCGAATGGTGCCCTTCTCTTCGTCTACCGGTGTCGAAGACGCCACAGGATTGTTGGGTGTGGTGCCCTTCTCTCCGTGGATCCGTTTTGAATCTGTCACAAGATCGAAGTAACCTTTTGTGATGGCATTTACGTCCCGTTCCTCCCCTTTAATCACCACCACCTCTCCATCTCCCTTCAATATGCCGTGGCCCGGAGGAGCCCCTTTGGCTGGCTTCGTAACAGATTTGATGACGAGCCTTCCCTTGCCGATGACCAAGCTAGCGTAGCCACTGGAGAAAATCCCGAGTAAGATCATATTGAAGCAGTACCAGTCCCAAACCAGCGCACACATGAGGCAGGTCACGACGCTGACAATGATTGGGATGAATCCAAGGAGGGCGTCCATGAGGGGTTGGCGTTTAACAGGGGTCTTGTAGTCGACGTGCTTCATGGCCAGATAGGAAACGTTGATAGGTGTCGTCGTCCTCCCATCTATCTTTTCTGCGCGCAACTCCTTGCTCCGTTCCATCGTCAGGTAAGCCAGATGCCCAGTGGGCATCGCCGTCCCAGACAAGGCTGCAATGTATTCGGGTCCCTTCTTGCCATCAAGTCCAAAAGAGACGGCTGGCGAGTCGTTGGGGCCTGGAAATAATCCGTCCCAGAAACGTGAATTCGCCATCCTCCCGAACCGTTTCGCGACGGTGTAACTTCCTGGGGAATTGAACCATCCAAGCCACCGTCTACCTTCGCAGAGGTGGACGGTGGCCATGGCGGAGATGGCTTCTTTACCCCCGAAGAAGCCAGCTACGGCAGCTGAGTTGAGAGAGAACTTGGAACCTGCGAGAGGTGGATGGAGCGGGGGCACAGCAGGTGTGGGAGGCATTCCTTTACGAGCGGGTTGATTCCCAGCCTTGCCATCATCACCTCATCTTGATCATTAAGTACCCCAGCGCTAAGAAGGGCTCACGAGATAATCCCACAGCACAGCCTTCTTCCATCGAATGTTCATCAAATCGCTCATAGACGCCAGCCATGGGAGACGACCGCGATGGACGTGAAAACGGAACTATTTGTAGTGTGCTTCAGGAATCAGGGCGAACAATCTGTTGTGTATGGCCAGCGCTGTCACTCTTCATTATGACCCGGAGCAAAAATATCGCTTATAGTCTTGTGGGAAACGCCCCGCGTTCCAGACACCGCCAACAGGCACTAGACCAAGCTGTATTTGGCTGTGTCATATGAGGTCGACGCTTGCGGTTCGCTTGTTGCTGTGCAGATATGTGAAGTATGTATCGACAGCCTACGCGCCGAATGAGGCTGCCAAAACGCACTTGTGCTATGGAGAACCACGTACGAGTGATTTTTTTTTCGGATTTGTTGTCCTCGCGAGCGTCGTCAGGGGGCCGTTATACCGTCTGAAACACCATTTGCACTGCTAAACGCCGGCGTGTGGACGATTGGCACGAATAAGTTTTCTTTTCCCTTTTATCCAAGCCAGCAAAGGAGGGCAAATGCTCACCCGTTATCACCGCGTTTGAAGGGGTTTCCGCCATCATTTTGATTAACCTCCGTCCAGAGTGTATGGTCATAAGACATGGATTGCGGTGTATGATATATATATGATTGGCAAACAGTGCTTTCGAACCATCTGCATCAGCCTCGAAGTTTGTTTTGAACAAAACGATCCAATAACTTGGGGCAGTACTATCACTGTCAGCGTCGTTATATACTATTACTACGTCCGAGCGCACCGCCGCTCTGACAGCTACGCACAGAATCTGCAGTTTTCAATCGAGCCAAATTGTCTAACTGTGTGTGCGTTCAGCCCTCGATGGGTTGGTAGCCCGCAAGTGTTGCTGGTTGACTTGGATGCCCCTGAGCCAACGAAGTGACTCGCTTGAGTGCACGAGACTCACCATCCGTCAATGAAGTAAATTGAAACGTCACACCGTTCATTCATTTTGACAGACATTCAAGGCCACCGAGTGACTGGTGTCTCGCCAGCCAACCAAAATATGGGCATCAATGCGGGTCCCGAGCCCTCGGTAACCTAAAAGTACACCTGTCTTCAAGTTATTTTGTGCGTATCAGGCTATGCCAAACTTGTTGAACCTTTTTCTTGACTTGCGGTTCAAACGCAGAGATATGTTGACACTGAATAATTGTTCCATGCATAGCTTCGCGACGTGAATTCTGACCAAGCTTTTTCCACCTCCATCAAGTTCCTTCAATCGTTCATCTCCTGCAAGCAATTCTGGTGAATGCAATTGTTGAAATAGAAAATCCCACAGGGGTCGGATGGTGGACTTGCCCGAGATTCAAGAGAGGTTGAACAAATTTAGTCCACCGGGCCCGTTCAAGGTGGCAATGAGGATGATTACGTACGATTGTGATCGTAATCAGTGAAGCCATATGCGCGACGGCCGGGAGAGATACTTTTATTGGTGGACACGCGGGCGTCTCTCGGACGTAGGAGTGGCCGATGTTGGGTCGCGCACCTGAGCTTGTTGACACATGTACGGCCGATATCGCACGCATCCACATGCATCTACGCACGTTTTCATTCACTCGAACCAGCTGTGGACGAACACAGATCTCAATGACTAAGACACGATTGGTCTCACTGCATAGTTGTTGGCTGGGTAAAACACGTCAAGCAAGGTTTTTGGTCGGCTTTTCCGAGTTTGGGTGAAACCTCGGTCAAATGTATTGAAGGACTCCCCGGCCGTCATAACCACTTGCGCCACAATTGTCACATCTTAATTGGCCTGCAGTCGAAATATTGATCACGCGAAGTCACCCGTTGTCTATAGAAGATGCTGTGTCCGATGGCGATGGCGCTGCGGGCTTTGCCGAGCCGACATACATAAGTAATGTGTGGTTGCCTCGACCACTCTCTAGATACTCATCCATATGACCAGCAGCCCAGAAGCAAACGCCCCAGCTCCAAAGGAGCGCAAGAAGCCAGGTCGAGCACCCACATCTTGCGCAGAATGTAGACGGTATGCCTGCTTTACAACTCGATCGTGGTAACACTACTCCTACCTCGCTTCTCTGCGACAGCCTCAAGCTCCGTTGCGACCGCAAGGTTGTCAAGTTTCTTCGTTCTAATCTGCTTTAAAATTGATGCAGACTTTGGCGTATTCTAGGTTCCTTGCGAGAACTGTTTCAAACGCGGATGCGGAACCATATGCCCCACCGGTAATGACTTAGTATTACAATTCTGGTTCACACTCAAATCTTCCGCAAGGATCTTTGACCACGGGGAAAGGAAATCGGTAGGTGTTCTTACCCCTTTTCCTAGAATACTACACAACACTTGTCAGCTTAACCCTCACAAGCACCGTAGAATTACACAACAAGATCGAATTGATGTCTGCACGCATTCACGAGCTTGAAGCTCTTCTGCGTGCGCGTAGTCAGACATCTGATGACCCACCTCCTTCATCATCGGGCACCACCTCACTCACTTCTCACAGTAGCGCGCAGAAAATGCCATCAGACTCCACTCGCGCCAGTGCTTCTTCGAGAGTGCCTGAACCGGACTCATTCGTTGATGCTTTTGGTATTTGAACCTGGCATCTAGGGGTATAGTACGATGACGCGCTCATCAGGAACACTCACAATCGGCACCCATGGCGAAACTAGCTTCATGAGTAGTACGGCCCGAGCAGAAGTACGCCTTACAATCTACTGCGCGGCCTTGGATTCTGATTGCATTTCTTGCACCCCTCCAGTATCTCATCGGGGTAATTCTGATCACTCCACCTTATGGCATTTTATACAAATACTCTCATTATTCAGCGTCCCCTCGAGAAAGAACCAACATGGGCGACACTGGTGCACAATTCACGTCTCCCACCACGTGTGATAAACGCGTCGATGTCCGAACATGACATCACTCCGGTTGACAATGAACTGCGGGAACTCGTGATGAGCCACCGTCCACCGCTGTCTGAAGCCATCCGGTTGTGTGAGATTTATATGGATTGGGGGAAAACATTGTTCGTAATTCCTAACTTCCGCTAACCAGGAAGAGTTGACAATCTCCCCAGATGGAACCCACTCTCGCGTCATGAGTTGCTTGAAGAGATAGTAGGGAGTGTCTATCGTGCAGAGTGTGTAGGCCGATTTCATGATGCGTCGGGAACTTATTTTTCCTACAGCTCCTATGGATCAATATCAGGGCCACATACCCTATCGCTTCTCTTTAGCATTTTTGCTCTTGCGTCACTATTTGATCTCAGTCGCCCCGCTTACAGCATTGAAGCTTACGAATACCACATATTATCTCGCGTGGCTCTGCAGTTCAATTCCCCCTTCACAACCTCCACCTTGCAGGCGGTCTTTGCACTGGTACGTTGATATCCAAAGTGGATCACGCAGTGGCTGTGTGAATGTAACACTACTGAAACAGGAAAATAACCTCACATGGCTCGATTTAAGTGACTTACTAATGGAATCCAGTCGGCCTTATGTCTATGTTGGTTCAGCGGTCAAACTTGCATACCGAGTGAGTGCCTCTTGGACCATGTCACATGTGCGCTCATCTCTGCGTAGATGGGACTCCGTACGTTTCCTTATAATTTATCCAAGCCACATCGTCTTAGACGTACAACAAGACCTCCATAGCGCACGCTTTCAGCTTGAGAAGAGTGTTGTCCAGCAGCGGTGCACCCTCTTCTGGCAAATGTTTCTGATAGACACGTTTCTCGTGAGTGTACGACCCTTGCCGTTGTCTGATATGTACTAACATTGCCCCAGAGCTTCTACGCCGGACGACCTCCAAACGTTTCGTTAGATTGGATAGACGCGCCATACCCCGAGGACGAATTCCCGGTGAAGAACGACAAGGGAGAACTAGAGATGGGTTGTAAGTACAAGCTGGCTTTTAGGTGCTGAGTAAGTGGATTTGATGTTAACAGGGCGCTCTTGGTCTTGGAGGTTCGCAAAACTGTTGCATGAAGTATTGGTCGGGGCATTTGGTGCGAAAATCCCGGCGTACAGCACGATCTTGGAACTCGATCGGAAGATTCGTGATTTTCCGATTCCTTCTCATCTACAGCTTCAATGTGTAAATGATACTCGAGCTGGACCTCAAGTTGTCCTGCAGCGGCTCTGCGTTCTCATGATGAAAGAGTCTGGTAAGTAATCTCTTGCACCCATCTCTTGGCCTGTATGCTCAATTCATTCTCTTAGTACTCCTCAATATTCACAGGCGTTATTTCTCACAGGCGCTGCAAGATTCTCCCGTCGACCCACTGAAACATAGATATGGTCCCTCTGTCATGGCCATATATCGGTCTGCCTGGCGATTGATCGTCAGCCATTCATCCATAGTGGATTGTATTCCAGACATTATAGCGCGGATACCGATCATTTGGTCCCAAGCATTTTCAGCCGCCGTATGTCGAACAAAGTATGATCGCGTAACTTGGAATGTCTGATTGTGTTTCCTGCAGATTGTCATGTGCATGATTGTGACTCGTGCACCCAATTCAAACATGGCCGCGTCATCACTGCATGAGGTCGCTGTGGTGTACGAGGTGTTTAAGAAGGCGGCTCCAACCACTAGAATTGCCTCTGTTCTCTTGGTACGTTCCTCTCGTCTCTTTTTCTTGTGGATCTTGAAGGCTAACACCACGCCTAGGAACATGTCGAGAAGGTATGGCACAAAAGCCACGAGAATATGTACCATCCCCGCCCGGAGTGTATCTTGTCTCGAGCAGAGCTTGACAGAGTAGGAGGTGGTTCGACAAGTCTCATTTCACAGTCCAGCAATGTGCCTTCGCCTTCGAGCTGTCACTCCGCGCCGTCGTCTCCTGACCCCGCTACACCCTACTCGAGCCAAAGTAACATCGCGAATCCCTTGTGCATCTCCAGTTCTTCATTCGACCTCTCGTCGTCGAGTATCCATCCCAGGATCATGCAAGACATGCAGAGCTTCGATGGGTTTCAAGTATCGTCCACCGCCACAGGTGGACTCAACTACGGTACTCCCGAACAATTCTCACAATCGATGATAGACACGCAATGCAGCAAGTTCTGCGTCGAGTCAGAGGTGTGCAAGGCACAAGCTTCAAACACGTTTCACCCGGCTCAGCCACAACCATTCCAACCACACAGCGAGATGCATGCACCCGAGAGTACCGCGTTGGATCCGGCTTGGCAGAGTTTCATGGAACAACTTGGGTTTTGATGTCGGATGAATTTTTCTTTTCTTTTTTTTCTGTCGGTGGTGTTCTTACTAGTTCTCGTTCCGTTTCCTCCGTGCTCTTCGTTCTACTTGTGCTAACAAATGCATTTAATTTGTCGCTCGCTGCTGTGTGTATAATCTAATGACTGGGTCGAACTTGTAATGTATTAATTCTGTTCTGTGTTACTACATGGATGGAAGGTCTATAGCTTTTGGTTACTACAGAGGTGCGTCACGAAACCGTCATCCGCCGCTGTTCCACTTCCCGGCGCTTCTTCGAATTTATAGGGTAAGGTGCTCCGCATGACAATAATACGTTCAGTTGTGTCGGTGATGCCAGCGGACAAGCTTGAGGACGTATCCTCTGGCGGCCAGACCCACCGCGAAAGCTCTACAGATTTTTGGCTACGGCGGTACCTTGTCGCAGGAACCGGTATCATTGCTAGCAAGTACGCTGCTCATCCTCAGCGTCGACACACGGTTCTGCAAAGTTCAAGCAAATCCCAATGTCAAACTTTGAACTCATCGCCTCGATCAAAAGCCCATCCCAACCCCTCGTATTCCGAATCGGCGGCCCCTTTGTATGTCAGTCGTACAGTAGGCCATGACACTTGCATGCAAGGACTCTACGCCGTTTTTCTGCTTTCGTCCATCCACTAGATGAGCGATCGATACAAACCCTTGCATGCGCGCTCTCGTGCCTACATAGTTATGGTGCTCACCTGGAACGTTCTCCTGGAGCTCTCAAGCATACCTGATATGGCCTTTACCGTGACGTAGTTTGTCTAAACAGAAACACCTTTCACAGGGTTGCTACTAGGGGCAGTCCATCCACCCCATGCCGAGTCGAGAGTCGAGACAGTCGTAGTCGTCGCACGAGTCCACATGACAGATAATTTGAACTCAACTTGTTTTGTGTGACGAACGTGTCCATTGCATTACCGAAAGAGAGCATTCATAGAGACGGCACAAGTAATACTGCTGTGATTGCCTTCAAATTTTAGACTTGCACGACGGTCGGTACAAGTCAACGCTGCAACAAGACGTTTTGAGCGTTTGCAAAAGGTCAAGTACTGTTTGGTCGGTGCTTGCGCACCCTTTGGTGAGTTGGATTGAAACGAGAGCTGTTACCGACGGTGTACTACAACTAGTGAGATACGCATCATCAGATCTATTCTACAGGATGAATGAAGCGAAAACACCTGATCTGTCACATGGCTGCCGCCGGTACCTCGGAGATGACTGTTGCCAGGTACTCGACCACGGACTCTCTTTCGTCGACCGATCAGAATCCCACCGGTTACGATCCTAGATGTGACACCTGGCAGTGGGTGATGTTCTACCGAGGAATCTTGAAGGAGACTGAGGAGAAGAGGCTGCTTACGCCCCCGAATGTCAAAAACTGACCTGCCAGTGGTCTTCAGCATTTGCTACCTTGACACAGAACGTTCCTTTCTTCATGTCAAGAATGTAAGCCGAAGAGAGCCCCAGATGCGTGACATTTCTTTTACCCGAGTCTATATAGGGCCACCTTAGCGAGTGCTAGTTCACAAGGGTCATTACCGGGTTGAACAACTCTACCGGGATTATCTCAAGGATTGACACGTTCTCCAAGGATTACTTGAACTTGACAAGCACTTGGGTCCTCTCGTTCCATGACTTGTATGACTGGTCCCCACGTCAGCGACGCTCCGCTTTGTGTTTAGCTACTGCCAGAGTCCATTTCAGACCGCCGTAGCGGCCCGGGTATTTTTGACGTACAGGCGGACGTTGAATATACATCTCCGACTGAAAATATCCCAATTTGGTATGTGCTGTGGTTCAGGGCATCCCAGATTTAAACTCCGCACTGCGTCTCTAATTTTGGAAGCGCCACAACGTTCTGAATTGGACTGTAGAACAGTCCATCAATCAATGAACAAAACAGCCACAGACGGGAGCCTCGGAACGCACTTGGAGCCGGTGCTGCGAATCACCAAGCCAGTTGCTCCTCCGCTTGGCACCCATATCATCAATGCGAATCGAGCACGAGGCACATATGATCTCGTAACTTCGTAAAGAGTCCCCTCGAAATTCCGACGAGCCTGCGCCGGTGTCGTCCAGCATCTGGGCACGTCTACTTCTAAACTTCTAAGCCAGAAGAGAGGTTTGGTAGGTCTCGTGTGGATGCCAAGTACGAGCGTGGTTACTGCCAGGTTTCTACCAACTTCAGGGTGCGACACCCGAGTTTTCTTCTGCGAGTGTCTGGATCCCGGCCGATCGAAGACATGAGGTTTATCAGGCTAGTAGCTTCAGTGAACAGCTCCTTGGTTCATTGATTCAATGCCTGTCCGAGTGGATACCAACATCACGCCACAGGGGTTGGACTGGACACATGATGAACCAATAATCTCCCGCAAGTGAAGTAGTGGTGGCGAATTAAACCGCCTGACACCCTGATCACGGCCTGTACATGTCTGACGCCCGGGCGCTTGAGATTACCGTACCGTTGAATGAGTCCGAGCCTTCGAGGTTCCCCGAATTCGAGAATCGGGATCGGTCATTCAGCTTGACCGTCGAAGATACTGCGGATGATCATCAGCGCTTGGCCGTGCCCGCCGTATCACGGTGCTGAGTGGCTCTTCTAAAAATCTAGATCTGCTCTCATGTTGGTGGGAAACGATGCAGAAGCCGACTCCAATTGGTTCCGTTATTCGGGTCCAACGATTAGGGTCTTCGCTTCCCTTTAAATTCCTGTCCGCGTATCAAAACGGCATTAAAGGGCTGAACAAGATGAAGGGCCTAACCAATTTCCCTCAACGTTCACCCCACAATGGCGGATGGCGTGACTCTCCCTTCTGCGTCGTCCAACAAACCGTTGATCACGCCCTTGACTCTTGCGGATAGTGGCTTTTCGACGGCAGTACCATCCTCAGTAGAAGCCACGGACGATGTGATACCTCCCGCTCATACCCACCGCACGTTGGTGCTCTGCTTCGATGGTACGGGCGACCAGTTCGATACAGATGTAAGTTCACCCCGGGATACTCCCACTGTCTCTTTTGATGATGCACTATCCCAGAACTCGAACATCATCCAGTTCTTTTCCATGCTTAAGAAGGATGACCCCTCCCAACAGATGGTTTACTACCAGGTCGGTTGTTCGCCGCATGGGAACCGATGTGTCTTTGACCAGGTGGTTTATTTTGGTAGGCTGGAATCGGCACCTACACTATTCCTCAAATCGTAACTCCGTTCATGGCTAAGCTATCGAAGACCATCGACATGATGCTTGGGAATCACCTAGATGCACATGTAATGGGTAGGTGCTTCTCCCCCGAATTCTTCATCACAGGATTCATATCTGTGACACATCCAGGCGGTTATGAATTCTTGATGCAGAATTGTACGTGGAACTTCTTAAATTAAGTCTCCACATGCTGAGTCGGTCTCGTAGATGAAGCTGGCGATAAGATATGTATCTTTGGGTTCTCGAGAGGCGCTTATACGGCCCGTGCGCTGGCTGGGATGTAAGTCTTGGCGTTTTTTCTTACACACTTGATCCTTATCATCCTTTAGGCTCCACAAAGTCGGTTTACTCCCTCGATGCAATCATCAACAGGTCCCTTTCGCGTACAAAATGTACTCCACGGATGATGATCGTGGATGGGACCAAAGTACAGCCTTCAAGAAAGGGTTCTCTATTAACGTCGATATTGAATTTGTTGGTGTTTGGTAAGTTCCAGGTTCGAAGAAGACACGTGTACTCTATCATTGACGCGCAATCTACCTTGGAATGCTCTAGGGACACGGTCAACTCCGTCGGCATAATTCCTCGCACATTGCCATTTACGAAAACCAACGACAATATTCGGTACTTCAGACATGCTCTGTCACTGGATGAGCGTCGAGTGTATGTCGTACTTTTTTTTTCTCATTCAATCACAGTAAATGACCTGTCTTGTTTACAGCCGCTTCAAACCAAATTTCTACAACCGGTCAACAGAAGATGACCTTAAACGTGGTGTCAAGCGCCATGAGATGCCGCGTAGCGTCAAGAAACTTCACCTGCCTTCCTTGCCCAAAGCTGTCGGGGAATATACTAATGGCCATCATCACGAGTCATCCCCGGCAGAACTTGAGCATGAACACTCTCAAACGATTTCCCAGACTGATGTTGAAGAGGTATGGTTCGCTGGCTGCCATTGTGGTATGTCCATCATTCTGCGTAAAAACCGCCAGAAACATACTTAGCGTCATGCAGACGTCGGTGGCGGATCTGTCGAAAACGGTACCCGCAACAGTCTGGCACGCATTACGTTGCGGTGGATGATTAGACAGTGTTTCCTTGCCAACACGGGGATCATCTTCTACCGCTCCATGTTCAAGGATATTGGCATGGATGATGCTACGTTATACCCGCACGTGCTAGACCGTCCTCCGGCTATCTTCCAAACACCACCACCACAGTCGTCTCCTACTACGCCAGACTCGCTGAAGGGATACTCCGTACCGAACCCAAAGGTGGTCACGAACGATCCGTCGGTCGTGGCATACAGTGACGGCGGGAAGTTCGTCAGTGAGGAACAGGAAGACCTGGCAGATGCCCTTTGTCCTTTGTATGACCAACTGAGCATCGCACACTACTGGTGGATTCTCGAGGTCATCCCTCAACTATTGCATTATCAGAGAGACGAAGATGACGTCTGGGACGATAACTTTGTGTAAGCCAACATCCTGTGACGCATGAGCGGCTCCGTTGACTTGGACTTATCCTGCGTAGTGTTAATATGGGCGCGGGGAGACACGTTCCCATGCAGCAGAAGGAGATGGTCAAAATCAAGTTACACCGGACGGTCAAGATTCGGCTGGAAGCAACTGGATTGGCGGGGGGTAAATACTCTCCCAAGGCGAAACTCAAGGTTGAGCCGGAGTGGGTCTGCTAGACGGTCGACGACGTCTGCCCCTGTTCGTTTTGAGCTTTGTGTGGTCTGCTCTCCATTCTTTGTAACTTTTTACCCATTTAGCCCATTTATACATACGTTTCTTGGGTGTATCCCTTTCGATGTCGTTCAACCTCCTTGCACGAGTTTACGTGACCACTGTACCCTTTCGTTTTGCAAAAGCATCGGCCACAGGCGATTCAGAAACACTACCTCTCAGGACTCACTCCACTGGAGCTGGAATGCACAGGTGCAGAACTCGCGAAGCGAATTCGCAAATTCACTGGGGTTTCCCGGTTTAGAAACAATAATAACTTACCTCCTCGGCGAGCGACCGTGACGTTTCGGACGCGATCGGTCAAGATGCGGCCATTGGTCTCGCTCAGTGGCGTGATCGGTACAAGTCTCGCATGAACGTGGGGGGGGGTTGTCTTCGTGAACCCATATCAGATGGTGCCGCCACCCAGGATGATAGCCTGATAGACCAAACCCGTTGTATCAAATCGACTTCGAAGAGTATCCAGCTCTTAATACTAAGAGGTATTTTAAAAAAAGCCCTAATTGAACAACACGCATGCTCGACTGACCCGCCGCACTGCTGCTACGAGTCGTTTCATGTTCGTCTCTCGGGGCGACATAGGGGTCCCGTGAACGTCCGCACAACTCTCCCAACCACACCCGACTGACAAGTAACTTGAACTCACGGTACTCCATCTTGTCGAACAGCTGGGGGGAGAGAGGGACGAAGCTATACCGGCCCCGTGTGCCGTCGTCCTGTATCGCGCACCACAATCGGTCTCTGGCGGCCAGGAATCGAGTTGGACGTCTTTGATGCCAAGCTTGGGGGTTCGTGAAGACTGGAGGGTGTCTTGACCCTTGGCGGTGACGCAGGCTCCTGGACCGAGACTAGCAGTAGACAATCTATGGTCTTCCCAACGTTTTTCGCCTTCTTTGGCGGGTGGTTCATCGACCAGGGGATCGGACTCGCAACCTAGAATCGTCAACGACGAATCCGGCTCAGGTGGAACGCCGTTATGGAGCTTATCAGTGTCGGCCAAAACGTTTTCCTCTACAGGTCAGCCTAGTCAATTGGCTCGCTGTCGGTTGTTCGTTTTTGACCCTGGTAGACGAGAACTACAGTGACAGTCCACTCCCTTTTATTGAAACTCTCACAGGACTGTGGTTCGGCCCGGGGTACGTCACGACCGTGGCCAGTGGCAGTTGGCTGAGTCCCAGACCGTACTGCAACCGGATCATGCTGGTTGTCTCGTTCCCAACCACATCCACCTTCTCAGTCAAAGATACTTACCTGCCGCCTATAACACCATGAATACGGCCAATCCAACTCAAAGTATAAATCAGATCGTGTATGCATATTCCTTTCATCTTTGCGTTTAGAATGTGCTGACCGTAGTTCTAGGGCGAAGACATTCACCATCCAAGGTGCGGTTGCAACGGTAGACCTCCTGGTATATTCGTGCCAACTTTTTTTCAGATATCGAACTTCGCACTCAAGCGCGCCGCAAAATCCCAGTTGCGAGGCGTTACTACCTCGAATTTTCCATAGGCAATACCTCGCAGTCGACGAACAGCGCAAAGGAGGCAAAGAATCACACCTCATGGGATAAAAAAGCATTCTATTTGTGGGTACATGGTTGTTGCTTTATCCCAGAGAATTCAATGTTGTTAGTGACGGGGATGATCGTTCCATCCTCCTCGTAAAGGTTTACCAGGAGCACCACACCAGAAAGAACAAACTAGTCGGAATTCTCACTGATACCATCGGCGGGGTATTGGGAAAATTGAAGGATGGAGGTACGAAGACATTCGTTATTGTATGTTCCACTGATGCGATCTCTCCAATCGTAGTGCTCGAAGAGACTCTTCGCAAGGATGCCTCAGATGGATCCGATCTCTCAGGGATGACAATCAAGTTTGCATTGGTCGCTGGGCCACGCGGGGACGTTAATGCAGACCAACGTCAAGCTACAGATGCCGTCACTAGGGCGACCGAAGCGGTCGGCGCGCTGGGTCCCACGCCCGCAGTCGTCGACCATCTGATTTCGGTGGTCGATACTGGCGCAAATGCCGTGGCCGAGGTGCAGACATTCGAGAATACGTGGGGTGTCCTGTTGCAGAGAATGGAACTGTTCAACAAGATTGTGGCCGAAATCGCACAGGTATTTGGTGTTCAGTGTCTCAGACTCCATCACGATCTGAATGCGAGACAGATCCACCCGTATACGTCGCTGGCTTGGTCCGTTATATCAGCTGCGAACCAGGTCTGTCTGTTACTCGGAATTTGTACCCTCGTTAATCGCTGGCGACGTTTCACACAGGTGCTCGTGAACCAGAAAAACCGGGACGACCAGATCATTGGGTTGGCAGGCACAATGAGCGACGTCTTTGCGTTCGTTCACGACGCCGAGCCCTTGAAGGCAATTCAGGCGCACATCAAGCCTATCACCCTTCTGATCCAGCAGGTGACGGAGTGTGGGTACTTCATTACCGAGTACACTAAGCAAAAGAGCTTTTGTCAGTTGTCGTCACCTTCACAATGCCCACCACTGATCTCTATATCTAGGGATCCGGACGGCGAAATACACGATCTCTGATATCGATGCAAGGATCTCGGGTTACGTCAACAATTTGCAACAGCTCAAGACCGCGTTCTTGGAGGGAGTTTCACTGCAGACAGGCGTTGCCGTCCTTCGTATGATGAATGTGGTGGAGGATGTTGGTAGGTCCGACGTCTTGAGAATGCGGGTCAGCTGTTCACGGACCTGGAACACAGTGAAATCGACAGACCTGAATGACATGCCGTATGCGGTCGGCGCTAGGTATGCGCAGGAGAAAGGGTGCCTGGCAGGCACGCGCGAATCGGTCATCAAAGACCTCTGTGATATTCTCAACAACCCTGACAAAGATGCTCCGCGAGTGTGTCTTCTGACCGGGGTCGCTGGATCGGGCAAGTCTGCAGTGGCTCACTCGATCGCTCGACTGTACGATGGGCAACAGCGGCTAGGCTCGTCGTACTGCTTCGCTAGTACTGATGTCGCAACGCGGAATCCCAAAAATCTTTTCAGCACTATCGCACGTGACCTCTCCGATCATGATCAGCAGTACAAGTCCGCGCTCTGGGAGATCGTGAAAGATAATCGAGCGCTTCGCACATCAACATCGCCGTTGGAGCAAGCGGCGAAGCTTATCATTGCACCTAGCAAGGACCTCGATGCTATTGGTCCACTAGTGATCGTCATCGACGCCCTTGACGAAAGCGGCGACCAAGCCGGTCGCCGACATCTTCTACGAGCCATCTCCGAGCAGATCGCAGAAAATGCCCTTCCTACCAACCTTCGCTTCCTCATCACCAGCCGTCCGGAGAGCGACATCCTCACCACGATTCTCTCTAGTTCGCACGTTACCCATAAACAAATTGGTGACCTCCCCGACCAGATTGTCGACGGAGATATTGAGAAGTTTATTCACCATTCTCTTCATAAATTTACCGAACTCGAATCTTCTTGGCCTAACCAGGAGTGGTGTCGATTGCTCGTCCGTAATTCCCAGCATCTGTTTCAGTGGGCATCCACTGCATGCAACTTCATCCAAGGCATCGGAAGTACTGGACTCAACACACGCAAGCTATTCAGCATGGCCCTGCAAGGCAATAGTTTGGATGAGCTATACAGGACAGTACTACATCAACTGTTTACCTTGAATGAATCTCGACAATCATTTCGAGAGGTGATGGCGGTCGTGCTTGCACTCAAGGAACCATTATCACTCGCTTCACTCACTTCACTCTTCGATATCGACTCCGGCATCCAGGATATCATCAAGCCCATGGGGTCTTTGCTCGACGGAGTGCTCGATGGAAAGAGGCCCATCCGACCACTTCATACCTCATTCCGTGACTTTTTACTCGACAAAACTCGCAGTTCAGTCTTCCATGTCGACATCCGACCCGAGCATTCTCTTTCGCTTGGCCATGCATTGCTTGGATGCATGCGAAATATGCTCAAGTTCAACATCTGTGACCTAAAGGACTCTCGAGAGCTTAACACTGCCATCCCTGATCTGCGGAGTCGGGTAGACAAGGCCATTCCACCCCACCTGGTGTACTCATGCCAATACTGGATGGACCACCTGGAAGATGTCGGTTGTACTCCTGACTTGTTGAATGAGGTCACACTCTTCTTCAAGGACTTCTTCCCCTACTGGCTTGAAGTCATTAGCCTTTTGTCCCTGTCCTCCCCAATGCCATCAATTCTGTCTGCCCTAAAGACCTGCACTATCCTGAAAATATGGGCAAAGGTAAGATCAACTATGGTATAGGTTGTTAGTACTGAAGATATTTCTAGGGTGAAGAAATTGCCACTCTAGCATCAGAGGCATTCCAATTTGTCCAAGTATTTGCTCCTGTCCTTGAAGGAAGCACCCCCCACCTCTATCTATCAGCCATGGCACAGACCCCTTCCAGATCTCCACTCTGTAAACTCTGGGTTGACCACCTCCAAAAGCATGTCTCAGTCACTTCAGGGCATCCAGCCAGTTGGCCAGCAGACCTTCATACTATGCATGGGCACACAGATCAGGTCAACTCTT
>JBBPLK010000319.1:0-20245 GCA_038089735.1 Exsudoporus frostii | reverse complement strand
GTATAGTATAATATAATAAACACTCAGGTTCACTATTAAATAAAAGGAATATTGAATATATATTTGTGCATCAGAGTACTTTGAGGTGATTCAAGTCATATATGTATAAGCTGAGGTTTGTTCTACTCCTTGTCTTCCCAGAGCTTCAAAAGGCTTCATTACAGGCATTCTGAGCATTCTGAATACCACTATAATATATATATCACCAAAAAGCTCTTGGTCAGGAGGATTAGGAGGTCTGGCGTCAGTGGCTCTCCATATATTCACCCAATATTGCAAGAGCCAATATATTCAAAGAAAGCTGGCTATTATCCAAAACCACGGTCACATCCATTACAGAATACTATCCTTCAGATCCAAAATCATAAGTATCATGTAGTACTCATCTCGGGATAATATGTATGATGTCACCAAAGCTCTTCATCAAACCGTTCCAGGATTGTGGATGCATCCTCAACATCTTTTTGAGCTTTCTTTCTCATGTAAAAGATTGGACAATCTTTGCTCGTACACAAAACATCCTTGAACAGGGAATAAGTCAATGCCGTAGGGACACTTGAATGCGGAGTCGGTACCTGATGCAATGATCCTTGACATCGCTGGCACTGGGTCCACAATCTCGAGAACCGTACTTGTGTCCGTGAAGCAGCATTCACCTGTTTTTGATAGAGTTCATGAATCCTTGGGCGGCAGTTGTTGCAAACAGCCCCATCTGAAGCTATCCGTGACAGGTCAAATTGGAATAAGTAGACAGGTACTGACTGGAGACACTATTGTTCGGCCGCAGAGCTGTCTTGCATCCAAGACAAGTAACTGTCTTGACAGCGAACTTCATGAGCCCTCCAACAGTGGGAGTTGCGATCGCAATCGAACGAGTATGATCGCCGGACACTGAGAGATGTCAAGTATCACAGATACAATTCAAGAATCTAACCCGTACGTAGCGAGTTCGCCTTTTCGCCAAGGATGGGTTCGAAAATTCTCATGAGAGGTTTCGAGAGTTGGTTCTCGAGATAGTACTTGGTATCGATGGGAATGTTGTTCTCGAGCACGTAAAGCGGATCTTCAGACTTCTCGTAGGCAGCGGCGCCTTTGATGCCTTTGACTATAACGTACGCAACACGATCACCGAGAGCAGGTGCAGAACCAGCATCACGTTGGCGCATTCGTTCTGCAAGTTCTACGTGGGCCTGCTTTGCTGCGTAATCTGCCTTCGCGAGCGCTTTCGTGATCACGAGCTGAGACATATCAATCTTGTTTTGCAGTAGGTCCGAGATCATGCGTTTCGTGTAGCTAAATTCATACTCAGCCTCAGCGAACGGGATAGACTGGCATGTCGTACTCCTCTGCCCCCTTTACATCTCGATCAATGAGCATCTTGTGTAGGCACGTCTCGATGACTGTCGAAACAAGTCGACAGTTATCTCTTCGAACCGTCTATACAAGGTTATCAGAAACTACTAAATAGATTCTTACAGAATAACACGTACCTCAATACCTTTTGCGTCCATCTTGTCATATTTCTCTGCCTTCGTCCAGTAGAGCCCTGCATACCGCTTTTTGTTGATGAGCAAGTAAGGGAAATAGACTTTTTCAAACTCGAGATTGATCGGCTTGATGAACTTGGCCGTGACAAATGCTGCAGCTTGGGCCCCTGAGTCACCAGTTTCAATTTAGCAGAATGACATCGAGGCTACAATCAGCAGCCTACCAAGTTCCATGACGCTTTTAAGATCTGAGGGGCCGAATTTGACCATGACAGAATCTGTGTCACCATAAATTACTTCGGCGTTGTGAGCGTGACCATTTGATAGCGCAAATTCGGCTTCTACTTCCTGACATATATATGGAGACTTGAGATTCCTCGCGAGAGCTCGTGGTATAGAGACCGAACCTGCTTGGTTCTCTCGATCATTTGGCGACCATACGCAGTCACACTAGAGGAGATGGCAAGACACGGTAGCTTCCCAACCGTTGCGCCAGTGAACCCGTACACAGAATTGGCACTTATCTGCGTCTAAGTCAGTCTCACGCAGATCAATAATATCCATCAAGGATACCTTGAGGGCCAACTGACGACCATCTAACACTGCTCTTCTAAACGGGTCAGTTTCTTTCTTGAGATCGGCTTTCGCGCGTTTTCTAGCGGAAATGAGGTCCTCCAGCACAGTTGGTAACAGACCCTTTCGTTTTGCCTTTGTGACGAAAAAGTCTACAGTCACAGAGGCTCAGGTTAGAATGGTGGGTGGATGTTAGCGATGTGTCGTACCATTATTCGGTGTCTGAATGTAATCTACGTCTTTGACGAGCCCCAGTCGGTCAATACTCGGCTTATCCAAGAGAGTCGTGTAGCACAGGTTATGAGCCATCATGATGGAGGGATACAAAGAACTGAAGTCAAGTGTTGCAATAGGCGTATCGTAATAACCTTTTTTTGGTTCGATTACAGTTGCACCTTCGTACTGTTCATCTGTGCCTGTATACTTGCGGTTAGACAATCGCAGTTGCACTTTACATAGTTGCTCTGGGCTTACCTTCGCCCTTTAATGTGGGCACGATATACCCTTCATCGTTCGCTCTTCGAAAGAGTTGGGAGAGCACTTTGATAGACTGGCCACGAGAGAGTAAGTAGTTAAACGGAACACCTGTCACGCGCGCCATTTCGATGTAGTTTACGAAACACATCAGTTTATCGAGCAGCCGTTGCGGGAGGTATGCATCCTATATAGAGGTGCATATTAGATGAAATCCGTCGGCAAGCGTAGTGTATGACGAGACCTTCAAGCAGTACACAGCCAACCGCCGCCTAGACTCGGGCCCACCATTGTGCAACTCCGTGATAACTGAGTAGTGGACATCTTCTTTTTGCTCGCCTAGGAACTGCGCACAGACAGAATTGAGCGTATAACTACGCAGTTTGTGTTCACGTTGCATGAATTGGAGTACGTCAAGCTGGAGGCGACCATCGAGCACTGTCTCCTTCGAATCACGTTGACCGTAGGCTTTTGAAGAGAAGTGGGTATCTTTCACTTGGGTCTTTACGCCTTCGCGAGTAGAGTGTCATTTAAAACCAGCGGCATAATACACAATGGAACATAGACGTACCTTTCAATCTCCCGAGATAGGGGAACTTGGTGGTTTTCAAGTGTCTTGCCCTATCAATGAGGTACGGCCAATCGAAATTCGCGACGTTGTATCCAATGACTACGTCAGGATCCACCTGTTCGATAAAGTCCCGCCAAGCGTGAAGGAGCTTCGGTTCATCATCAAAAGAGAGGACTTGGGATCCAACGATGTGTGAACAGGAATTAAGCGTAAACACATTCCGGATGAAGGGCTGCGTCTCCCCTATTCCGTATATTTGTTAGCTTCATCATCGGGTAGAAGTGACAGGGATGCGACCTTGACGAGTTACCATGTTGGCAATTTGGATGACAGGATCAATGTTGGCCTCGGGGAATATACCTTTTCGCCCAGCACACTCAATATCGAAACTGAGTATGCGTAGGGGTGCAATTTTTTGCCAGTCCCCTTCAGGAGAATGCGAGATGAAAGCATCCCACCTTCGGGATGTTTTAATAACAGGCAGCATAATAAAACTCATGTCACCGCACCTCAAACTAAGCTCGATTTGGCACGTGGACCGTTTCGCTTCCTCAGAAAGAAGTTTGTATTTTCCTGCTGGTATTTCGATCCAATTCATTCCTACCACCTATCGATAGATGATGATCCAGGAGTTGACATCTCGTAGAACGGAAAGGACCGACCTTAGTATCTATCATAAACCGGAGTGTATATGGAATATTACTCTCAAAGGTAGGATAAGGTTGACCATGGGCGAAGAAGTCTCGGAAAGAAATTTCGCCCCGTTCGAACACGCGTAATTATCACAAAGCGAGAAGTTAGCACGAGAAGGTGCATTGCCTAAAATTGACTTATCTCGAACTTTGGGAAGAGACTTTGGATCTACTATTGTAAGCTTCATGAACGGGAACCAATCGTCTCCCAGATAGCCCCAAAGCGTGCGCTTCCTCACAATTTCGATATCGAGGACATAATTGTCCCCTGCGCTGTGCTAGTCCAGCATAACATGTGAGGTCTCGTGGTGTGAGTTTGAAACATTCGCTGACTTACATTCAATGCATCCACGAATGCATCCAAGTCAGAATTATCAAAGCCACGAGGAACAGAGATGTAGAAATAAGGCATGAACTGTGTGACATTGGCAAGGACACTGTTCCCGGCCTACAGCATTTCACAGTTAAATACTAGTTCCAAAAGCCACGCAGGACAAAACACACCTCGGTGACGCCAAACATACGCAACATCGTACGCCCAGTGCCGGGTTCTGTTGCGTTCTCAATATCCACCTGCTGAAAGACTGGGGTGGCACGAGTTTGAGAGAAGGGGTGTAATAATAAAAAAAGACACACTAATGGAGTCCGTCTTCTCGTTTATTGGCTTGAGCTTTGGACGGGACCAAGAATCAGCACCACCCTCATAGGCTGAGGCATTATCGGGTCAACTAAGAGAGCGTTGCGCGAATGATCCTCGGAGACATACATGCACCATTTGACGCGTTCTGACTGAGCCGTTCTAAGACATCGGTGAACGATGAACTCTGCGTATTCTGTGAACCAGAGGTGGCTAGCTTTCTTCGCTTCGTTGCTGGTTCAGCAGCTGTTTCTGTTTTGACTCTATCGTAGGCCCATCCGCGTAAGCACTTGGACTGGGGGAGTGGATTGCGCAAACTGATTACCTAGAGCCTCTGGCGACCTTTGGGACAGGCATGACAGATGGGGTGTAATGTCGCGGGATACAGAGAATGGAGCTGAGGAGAGCGTGCGCGGGACCCGTGGTCGGACGCGTCCGAGTGAGTAATGTCGCGTGTGGTCGAGTTTGTAGTATTTCCATTCTTGGAGGAACCCCTGTGTCACACAAGCTCTGAACCCAAGAAGTCTATTATATACATTCGATACCAGTTCTGTTCTCTAGTGGAGGAAGAGCTCTGTGCACTGTCGAATTGTATCTGCAGGTGACTCCACACTATGTCCCACAGTCCTCGGATCCATGTAGATTTCGTGGTCATTCCCCCCCTGCCGACGTTGGTCAATTCATCCGCGTAACCAACGTATCAACCACTGAAAACTTACTAAGTGCGTCTTGTCCCCAAAGAAGTGGATCTCTTCGAATCCCTCGTTCTCGACGAATTGCAGACAATAACGCTTGTCCCATCCGTGAGGGAAAATGTCAAAGGAGATCTGACCGCCAATGGAGAACGTCAAGTTGAGGTCAAGGTTTTCAGGACGACATTGCTCTCGAAGCTTCTCGATGAATGCAGCGCGGATATTGTATTTCTGGTTATGCAAGTCAGTCTTGTTGTTATGGTGCCTGTGGACCAACTGACTTTGTCGTGTTCCTCGAATGCATCACGCTCTTGTTTGCTTTTCAAACGTTAAGTGGAGGATACATGGGGAGGCTGAGCGAGACATACGTTGCATTCCTGCCCATCGGGCTGACGTTTATCATTCCATTGCGAAATTCGACAAACGTGCCCCTGAGAAGGGACTCGGTGAAAAAACAATAGCCTAGAGATCTTATCACGAACCGCTTGATTGGAATATCGATTTCAGACAAGTAACGAAGTATGAAGTTGGCGAGTTTCTTGTACTTCTCCTCCCCTACAAAGTTGATGAACGATTGCGTTGCCAGGGACTTCCCGAGACGAAAAGCAATCAATCCATTCTCTGCGAACGCAAAGTCGAAGTCTTCGAGGACTGGTAGAACGTCAGCATCCGACAGCGCTTCCAGGAGCGGCTGTTGAGGCATTGAACGAACCGTTCCTGCCATCCACGGTGAGCTGTTCGCTGATTTTGGAAAAATCAGAGCCTCCGACGAATCCGATGGTCACTCTCTGTCTAAGCTCGCCGAGGAATTTGACCATCTCTGGAATGACTTTCTGCCTGAAAGGTCGCCGTCGTTCATGATGTCTCGACATCGCAAGGATGACCCTACCTGGGACGTGTGAGCGTGTCATCGACGTCGAAGAGCACCAACTTCTTGATGGGACGACTCGCAAAATCTGAAGCGAACATGGTGGTTGTGATAGAACGGACCAGGTTGAACGGGGTCAATAAATAATTGTATCTCGGTTCGCGATTCGGTTCGATTAGATGTGGCGGTGTAAGGGTGATCACAGTCACCCTCGACTTTTGTTCAACCCACCGTAGAGATGGCCCACCGATACAACATATTTTCTCTGCCATCCCAGTTGGTAGACACCCTCACTCCCAGGGCCTTGGTCGGCCAACCCCCGCCTCGTGAACCTTCTCTCCCCCCACCAAAGGTAACACCTGCCTCGAATGCAAAAGGTTGCAACATCTGCCTTGGAGCAGCCTTTGCAGATGTAGATGAACAACGTGCGCACTTTCGCACCGATTGGCATCGCTACAATGTCAAGATACGTCTTACTGGCGGAAACTCTGTCACAGAGTCTGCATTCACTCAACTCGTTGGTGGTACGCATCTCCTCCCGCCACTTCCCCCTTTCGACCAAAGAACCAACGCTTCGCCACTTACACCGCAGGCTTGGAAGACTCTCTCTCGGGTTCTGCTTCCTCTGAGGATGAAACCTCGGACGAATCAGATACCGTTAATGCACTCCTTAACAAAATCAACCATACTTCCCTATCCGACGTCCCCGAGGACGGTACTTTCAGAGTTCCGCTAACAGCCATTACCTGGTTTCACTCCCCACCATCAACACAGATTGGAGTTTATAGGATGCTATTTCCCCTGGATACTCCACCATCCGCATATTTGTCGGAACTAAAGGAAATGCAAGCTATCGTCGAAGGAGGGAGGAAATGGGCCATGTTCATGGTTGCAGGTGGTCATTTTGCGGGAGCTGTGGTGAGAGTCGGACGTATTGCCGATGAACAGGATGAGGTCGTGCAGACAAGAAAAAGAAAACCTCCAAAGCCAAAGCCAGAGACTGAAGTCTTGAAACACAAAACATTCCATCGTTACACAAGTGAGCCATTTCCCCTTGACATCGGCACGCTTTGATCAGAAACCCAGCTCGTAGAAAGCAGGGTGGCTCACAATCAATAAACGACAACGCAAAGGGAGCTGCAATCAGTGCTGGTGCCATGCTGCGTCGATATGGGGAGCAGGCACTGCGCGACGTAAGTGAAATTTGCTGCATTACATCGATTTCGGTGTGGAACTTTGACAGGATATCCGTAGTCTGCTTCGAGACTGGGCGGAAGAAATCCACGAGTGCGAACGCATTTTCATTCGAGCAAGTGTATCCAATCGACGCATCTTCCTCGACTATGAAGGGTGCATAATCAGTAAAGGGGATGATAGACTACGAACCTTCCCATTTCCAACGCGTCGACCTGTATGTTTTCGCTCGTTGTCTCGGAAATCATCAATTCATGTCGCATGACCCAGACTCAAGCGGAACTTGCCCGATGTCTCCAAGAACTAGCTCAAGCCAAAGTCTCTCACCTCACCGAAGAAGCTCTCCGCGCTCAAGATGAGGCCTACCTTGCCTCCCTTCCGAAGCCAAAACCTCACCCAACGCAACCCGCTCCTGAAAGTTCGGAAAAACCTAGACCTGCCCGTCTGACCAAAGAAGAGGAGCTCCACCGCGAAAAATGGAGTCGATTGCTTGACATGGTTTCTAAAGGTCGTCTCGAACCTTTGAGAGGGTTTTGGGAACGTGAAGGCGAAGATATCGGTGGGGTCGATGCACCAATCCCGGAGTGGACAGGTGACCGGAGGGTGTCACTTCTACAGGTGGCAGCACAAGCAGGACATGAGACAGTTGTACAGTGGCTGCTGTTTGATTTGCACGCAGATCCGACGACACCTGTTTCGCTCGCGTGGACAAAGGAAGGCGGTATTGAGTCGGATGCGTCTGATGAAGAGGTCCCCCCTGTCGGGTCCCGGCGTACGGCGTACGACCTGGCGCGATCTCGTGCGGTGCGTGACGTGTTTCGACGGTGTGCAGCAGACCATCCGGATTGGTGGGATTGGTTCGGCGTCGCGCACATACCGAGTGCACTGAGCAAGGAGAAGGAAGAGGAGAGGGACGACAAGAAGAAACAGAGGAAAAGGGGGCTGAGGGAAAGGATGCGCGAGAGAGAAGCGCGAGAACGGGAGAGGAGCTCGGAAGTGGTGCCAGTCCCCGTCGAAGAGCCCCCGAAGGCGAAGAAGGAACCCGCACGCGGGGCGCAGAAACTCGGGGGCTCATCTGGCTCCACGGACGGTATCGCTGGACTGACACCAGAAATGAGGGCAAAGGTAGAACGCGAGCGAAGGGCCCGAGCAGCAGAGGCTCGGCTGAAATCACTCAGCTGACATAGATTTATTAATTTAATGCGCGAGCGTGACGCGTGAGTCACGTGCACTAGTAATAACGACCTCTTTGTTGAAGACGGCGACGAGCGCGAAATGGCCCCATCAAAACACGCCCGCATCGCTGAACACGACAGCGACGACACAGAACCAGACACTCCCAGACAAAATCATCGGCAGGGCAGCAAGAAGCGCATCAGCGACGTCCATGGACTCGATCCGGACGCGAGTTTCAACTCAGATTCTGGACGCGCCCCGTTGAGGACGGTCAACATCAATGACGACGCAGCAGAGAAACGGCGGCGGCGGAAGACTACCAAGCTGGCTGTTATCGAGAGCGCGGAAGCAGGTCCTTCCTCCGGTGACAATATGGACACTGAAGAGAGCTCGAGAGCGGCACTGGCAAAGCAGAAGCAGCAGCAGCTCAATTCAGCACTCCCTCCCCCAGTCATAAATGTGCCTCTCGATGTCATGAACTCGAATTTCGAAGAGTGGATGAAGATGGCCACAGATAACGTGTGTGACACGGCATCAACTAGGCTTGCTTGCTCACTCTCTCCTAGAAAATAAATGCAGCGAACTCATGGAATTTCGCCCTGATTGACTACTTCCATGACATGTCCCTTCTCCGAAATAACACAGATAATTCGATCAATTTCCAGCGTGCTTCATGCACGCTTGACGGCTGTGTCAAAATCTGGACGAGTCGTGTTGATAGCGTCGGCACTGAGACTGGCAAGCTGCTCAGTAACCTTGCTAACGAGAAGGTGGCAGCAGGCGAAGGAGAGGATGAGGCCGCCTCCGACGATCCTGATGGCCAAGATCCTTCCCAACCGAGGAAGAAGAAGAAAACCCATCGACCCGATTCGACTCTTGCCAAGGATGCCAGTCAACTTCGGAGCAAAAAACTGGACCTTGAATTCCGCGTTGATCCCCTGTTCAAAAAGACTTGCGCTGACTTTGACGAGGGTGGTGCGCACGGTCTGCTTATGAATCACCTTGGGCTAGGTGTCGGAGCTGATGGCGGTCTGCGCATCGTTTTCGATGCGAGCGATTCAATGGCTAAGGTGGTAGACGAAGAGGAGCCAATACTCGAGCCCGAAGAAGACGTCGATTTGAGCTATCTAAGATGTTGGTGACTTTTGCGAATCTTCTATGACTATCCCGCTAACATACAACCAATAGGTCATTTTTTCCCTGACCTGGAGATTCTGGAAGACATAGCCATCGCACACTCCTTGGCGGAATTCTCGTTTACTCGTGATAACATAACGTTCGACGATACCACTCTCTATCGGGACGATACCCGCGCAGAAGAGGATGACGACGATGGGAATGGAACAGGGTTTGACGCATTTGGAGACAACAATGCAATGGACGTTGATGGTGGCGGTTTACCTCAAACTGAGGACTTTTTCCAAGGAGACCAAGCCGTGGACGATGACTATGCAGGCGGTGGTGGATTAGGTGGTGATGACTATGGAAGTGGACACGATGGCTCTCCTGCTGTCGACGCCCAACAAGGTCAGAACTTCCGCCCCGGGGCTTTCGTGCCGTTTGATCCGCGTCGAATACCAACCGAACGGGAGCTTGTCATGGCCATGACAGACGCAGACGGTGAGAGCGGTATCATGGGGTACTTTGACCAGAATGTCATGAAGAACTGGGCTGGCCCCGAACACTGGAAGTTGCGCAAAGTCATACGAAAACGTGAGCCGTGATGAACGTCATTTCACGCCACTAATGTACTTGTTCCCAGCGGATGCTTCTGAGGGAGCTGCTTCCAAGCCCCGCCGGGAGAAGAAAGAGGCATTTAGGATTGATTTCCTAACACCACCCGAGAAGGACGTCAAAACGTTATCGAGTGAGCTCTTTGCTCCTGTGACTCGCGGAGCTGGTATCACCTTGCCAAACTACGGAACGGTTAAATCGACTACCAAGAAAGGCGGGCGAGGCAGGAAGGCAAAGGAAGAGAAGCGCGATACACACACGCTTCCGGATGATATGCACTTCTCAAGCAGACAACTTGTGACGCTGTTCCTGAAGCCTAAGTTTTCTGTAGGTGTTCTAGCTCCTCGATTCCGACCAGCACTCACCTCCACTTGTATTGTCGAAGCTGAAAATGCGAGGACAAAGGGTTCGCTTTAATGAAGCCGGAGATGGCGAGGTCGACGAGAATTTCTGGGCCCAAGCTGCTGCCGACCAAGCAGCGGGCCGCCTAGCGCAAGAGGAAGGCGATGAGAGTAAGTGTTTGCACTTGAACCAAATTACAAGAGATTCTGATTGGCATCGCAGGCGGTGATGCACCACCACCGTTTAACACTCAATTTTTCAATGACGACGACGATGGTCCAGCGTTTGACGATCTGTATGAAGGTGATGGCGATGGCGATGGGATTGTGCCGGAGGACGCTGGAGAGCAGGATCTCTTAGCGGCAACACAGGGCATGAGTCGTCGCGTCCGACCCGAATCCGTCAACTATGCTAAACGTGCAAAACGTGTTGACGTTCGGAAACTAAAGGAAAATATTTGGAAAGGGTTGGATATCAAGGTTTCCCAGAAGGAAGAAGAAGAAGAAGAAATGGTGACAACCTTCTCCCGTGGTGCCCGTGCCTATTCTAGCTAACTTCTTTGTAGGACGTCGACGATCAATCGGTGACTGATCCCTCAGAGGGACGGCAATTCAGCCAAGTGATATCAGGACTCCAAAGATCCTATCCGAAAGACAAGATGGAGGACATCAGTACAAGCTTCTGCTTCATTTGCCTGCTACACTTGGCAAACGAGCAAGGATTGAAGCTACAAGGGTCGTCGAATAGTGTCCCTGACGAGGATGGCGACGAGGTGTCGTCAGAATTCCAGGGATTGGATAGGGTTGCAGATATATGGAGCTTGAAGGTGTGTTTTCCCCAGCTCACACTACACGGTCTGACTTTTACCCCGTTAGGTCTTTAGAGACC
Source organism: Exsudoporus frostii (assembly GCA_038089735.1). Taxonomy (NCBI): domain Eukaryota; kingdom Fungi; phylum Basidiomycota; class Agaricomycetes; order Boletales; family Boletaceae; genus Exsudoporus; species Exsudoporus frostii. Next base: position 8,917 of record JBBPLK010000319.1, on the reverse strand, counting down.
CGAATGCTACACCAGATGCATGACGAGTAACTTATTTTATTACCCAGTGTTTCCATCTTTGTGGCTCAATCTTGCTGTCGTGTATATCCTCATGATTCTCTGTTGTTTGCAGTGGGTGTGGCAAGTATCATTTATTCAAATTTGGTTTTGTGGTGGGATGAGGCTGATAAGTGCAACGAACTTAACGTTCGGTGCAGACCAACGGAGGGAATTTATTTGATACATGGACGAAAGTAAAGATACAGGTAGGAGGCCAGACCTAACGCTACAGGGTGCTACAATGGGTTACATATCCATAGCATATATCGAAAAAGCATAAAGCATGAAGAAAACCGCGACGCTCGGAGTGATGCCCGAAACCAACTTCTCTCCAACATCAACCGTTCACGTTCATCATTCAAAGTTTCAACGCTCATTGCAGCCTGGCTTTCCAACGACGCCACATATTCTCGTGTTTAAGCTGGTGTCTTGCGGTCAGTTCGAGGTACTCTTGATAGGCTTGCGCAGGGAGTTCGATCATGTCTGAGGTAGGAGTACGAAAAGGGAAGACGACGAGTAAATCAGACGGCGCGATGCGCGCTTGTGGAACTGGCGACGCCAGAAAGAGGCGTTCTCCGAATGGAGTGTAGGTGTACACGTCCAACCAGTGATCACGACGGTTATGGGACCGTGCAGCTTGAGCGGTTTGTCAGGAAACGATGGGCATGTGACGTCTGGACGCGTATCTCACCTTGGATGATCATCACCTGGTGTTGAACGATGGCGATAGCGACCGAGCCGTGGTTCATGATGGATAAAGAACTGATATTTGATACAGTGATATTTGACAGAGCAGGATAAAGAGGGGATCGGAGAGAAGGAGCGGCCTGAGAGCGGTAAAGAGCTTGCTCGGAAGGGGTGACTCTGATAACTCGGCCCCCTCCTCCAAGCTTCCAAGTTTTATGGCTGGTCGGTTGAAGAGTGCTCTTGTTCCTTGATCGATGAGAGGACACGCGCAGGTCGAGCGACAAGCAAATGGCCTGTTATATCCAGAAGGACATCCAATACAAGCGTCCATGTCCTGGTCTTCACGCCGTACGCTCGGAATAAAGCACAAACAATGGGATACCCGCATTTGGATATCGACTCAACACTTGCTCCATAACCTTTGTTTTCCAGGAGACAACCATTCATGTCGTTGTCGGTCCCACTAGAACTTTCCATAAACAGCTCAGTACCGTTCAGTTCCTAACACAATACCGAGCTCGTTTTACAATGTCGGAAAGTACATAGGTGAGCTTCTTGGGTGGCAGATATGCTGATTCAGGAAACAAGCAGTGCAACACATTGAACTAATACTTATGTAGCGATGGCCGCAGTCCTTTGCCAACTAGAGTAAACAATTTCTCACACCAACCCCTAGTACTTAACCCAAACGAACCTTATCCGTAGGTATGCCATTGCCAGTTATCCCCTTCCGCACAATGTCTGACTGGAGAACTGTAGGCACCTTAGCTCTCGGGTGTGTCGTGGTCGCATACACTGCAAAACGAGCGTTCGCAAGTCGAACCTCTTATCCATTACCCCCCGGACCTCCTGGGTTACCATGGGTTGGAAACGTTATCGGAATCGACGCCGGTGCTCCGTGGAAAACGTATGCCGAGTGGGCACGAACATACGGTGGGTTACAACATGTTTAGCTCTGCATCATCTACTCAACCCGATATCCATGTAGGCGATATTGTTTATTCTCGTCTGTTCGGAAAGGATATCATCATCATCAATTCGGAAAAGATTGCAAAGGACTTGCTGGAGAATCGATCTAGGAACTATTCAGACCGTCCCTACATGATCACCACTGAAATGTCAGTTCACCGTTTCTTATCATACCGCCAATCTCAATCCATTATTCAAGGTGTGGACTGGATTTTCATGCCGCTCTATTGTCTTGCGGCGATCTATGGCGGTTGCAGAGGCGGTTTCTCCACCAGACGTTTCGACTCGACGCAGTACCCAGATTTTTGCCCTTGCAACATCGCAAGGCATGTCATTTCCTCCGGCAGCTGTTCGATGCCCCCGAACAACTTGATGACCACGTATTTGAGTAAGTGTTTTGTACGAGAGGGAATGCAACGAGAGACCTGACTGAACGCTTCATTGAGATACACGTCGTCAGTCATGCTGAACAGCACATATGACTATGACCCAACATCTCCAAAGGACGAACTCGTCGACATGCTGGCAAACGCATTGAATATCTTTGCGCTTGCTGCGCGTCCCGACATTTCCATTGTGGCAGGTGCCTTTCCACTACGTGAGTTGATCATACTTTGTATTGCATGTTAGATCATAAAATGAACTTGCTGGGAGTGCTCCGTCTCCCATCGTGGATTCCCGGCATGTCATTCAAGAGGAAGATGGAAATAGCACGCGTATTTTCGAAGCAGTATCTTGAACGGCCATTCGAGCACTCTCTTCAAAGAGCGGTAATGGTCGTTTACTTATTCCGTGCGCACGTTGGATAATTACATATGTTAGACGCACGGTAGCGTCGCACCATCAATGGTACATGATGCACTGCGTCTTATAGAAGAGAAAGGCATTTCACCTGAAAAATCGTGGATGCAGGCGCTCAAGGAGGCATCTGGGAGCGCTTTTGTCGGTACGCTACTCAGATATCCTGCGAAATACTTTGCTCATGTGTGTTATCTAACTGGTTAGCTGCATCAGAAACTGTGCGTGATATAATGTCCTCATGATAATTACCATCACTGAGTCACAACATAAAACAGTCTAACTCAGTCCTGATGACATTCTTTCTTATGATGGTGTTGAACCCGGCGGCTCAGGAAAAAGCGCAGGCACAAATTGATGCTGTTGTGGGCAAGGGCAGATTGCCGACCATAGATGATCGACCTTTGTTGCCCTTCGTAGATGCCTTGTTTTGGGAAACGCTCAGATCCAGCCCAGCCCTCCCACTGTGTGAGTGACGCTGTCCCTTGTTTAGCACTTCTTGTTGATGCCCTAAATCATGTAGCGGTTCCACATGTTGCTGTGGAAGATGACGTGTATGGTGGATTCCACATTCCAAAAGGTGAATAACTGGCATTCCCCTTGAGTGTCTGAGGTCAGTCTGTTGATATCACTTTCAGGCGCTATTCTTTTACCGAACCTTTGGTTCGTGCTTCTCAATTCCTGCATAGTCGATCTTCATGACCAGTTCTGCTAGGTCGATGGCACACGACGAATCCAGGTATCCTAACCCACACGCCTTCTTACCCGAACGGTTCCTAAATGACGACGGCTCACTTAAGCCCAACGACGTTGAACACATCACGTATGGCTTCGGACGTCGGATGTGTGTTGGGAGACACTTTGCAGACACGTCAGTGTGGACGGTCATCGCCAAGGTATTGGCCGTGTTCAAGATATTAAAACCCTTGGACAAGAATGGGACGGAGATCCCAATGGAACCGAGATTTTCGAGCGGGATTACGATGTGAGTTGATGGGCGAAGGCCACCACCGACGCTCCTTTCTTGATGCTGATTTTCTCTGTTGCAGACATCCACTTCCGTTTAGATGCAGGATCCTGCCTAGGTTTCCTGGCACGGACATCGAGAAACTGGAGCAACTGATCGCTGCTAGCCCCGCTTGACGCAATTTTTTCGGCTCGAATTTGTCGGTTTCTATCAAGTTAGTTGTACATGTATCTAGTCATGTGCACTGCTGTACGAGAAACCAAGTGCATTGGGTCACACAAGTAATAATTAGACTCACGATGTTCGCTGAGCTTCACCTTCAACACTCGCTGTGGGATCGAGCTTGAGACACATCATAGATTATCTGCAAACAAATTCAACCCCGCACGCGACCTCAGAAACTGACGATGGCATGATTATCAGATGAATTTGAAGTGCTCAGATTCAAGTAGTCTAAGGCGTGGTCACGCTACGTCCCGCCGTAGGCGGAATTGTGGTTGCCAGCTTCCCTTGCTAACGTGGTGAAGGCTGACCAGAATCAGATCTTCCACCTTGATATGCTGGATCCCCACTTCCCAACTCCTCTCAGCATCGACTTCTAACAGTTTGTTCGACATTTTCTAGTAAACCCGTCAAAACGTTAAGCCTTGGTCTGTATAGTTTGCGAGATTGGCCTACTTCGATGAATTGACACGTAGTCTTTGCTAAGCTTTCCGCGAGCTTTTCTCTCGTAATTGGACCCTTCATCTTACGCCAATTTCGCGAAGAGATACGGCGTTTGAATGGGGTATATCCAGGCCACTAGTGAGTGATGACGGTCATCAACCACGTCACACTGACTAGCTGCTCACTTACATTTATCCTGATGGACACTGACGGTCCACAATTCTGCAAGACCGGCATGTTTTTGTCCACGAGACGCTGTGTCTTTCCGTTGCGGACATCCTCGAGCGAAATGCCCCACTCAAGCGGCTCCTTTGTCATGAAAATAATCGGCGGTGAGAGAGAGACTCGCTCAAGGTACCGCTCCTTGTCCGCCTCAGTAAATGGCTTGTACAGTGTCTGCGGCACGAATTTATCAGTCCCAGTGACGACGATAGCGTCCACGGGAATTTTCTTCCACGAAATGTAACACTCCTGTGAGGGGCTTTGATTACCTGCCTACCACGTTGTAAACGATCGGCCCTTTTGGATAAGATGAACAACAGTCTCACATACGACGGAGATTCCGAAATGCTTCCCAGGGAAGTACTGAGCCCTCCTGGCGAAACTGGGCCGAAGCTGGAGTGCAGGGAAACTCCCGATCGACCACTCAAGATCTGGAGAAGGACTGAAATGAGTAGTCCACAGGATTGGTTTCGTCGCAACTAACTTCAGTTCCTAGCGGCTCGATCTGGGGTATGGTCGGCGCTATGAAGGTAGGGTAGTGTTCCGTGACCAGGTCATCCATAGACATCGCACTCCAGTATGAAAGTGCGAGCTCGTGCGGTGCATAAAGTTCACGAAAGGGAATTTGACAAACAGCCCACTCGGGCCGTTGGGCAGTGACATTCCGGATGCGCCTGTTATCAGGAATTGCCCTAGTACTGGTTCGAGACTCTGACGGATCGTGGACAAATCGTGGATCAGTCCCATAGAAACAGTCGCTCGAGGGATAGGAATTCTGTGATGCATGCATCAGCGCCGATTGAAAGGAATCCCATGGGGGTTACCTGGAAATATTGCGCCAACACGGTTGTCTCAGGCAATGGTTCGGCATTGGCATCCAAGAAGGGCTGAATGCCATCAAAAAGTTGTTGGTGTACAATGTCCGATGGGTTGTCATACATAGGGGTGGATGGAATAGTGATGAAAGGCTGGGGCCAGGCTGGGTGGAGGAAAAACGGAGGGAGGAGGAGGAAGTAAAGCTATCACAAACCCTTATATCCCAGTCACTAGCATATATCTTCAGCCAGTCACGCAGAACAGTGATGCTGGGCGAAAGAGCCGTGAGTCAGAAACTGGGAAACACACTTCATCCCGAGTGCAGTTCGGGTCCGGAACACGCTCATGCCCGAAGATTCCTAGTTCCATTTCGACGTTCGACCAACCTCCGGACTTGGTTGATACCCATTATGGGTACATTGGATTGGTACAACAACTGATATCCTGTGCTCCATTACACCTCACCGTCCTCGAGCTGTCGGCGCATTGCGTTGTCTAATGACGGATGCTGCATGACAGCTTTGAGCGAACACGGATCTGATAAAGCGATTTGGACCGAATCGTGGGTGAATGCAACGCCATTGTGGCAGCTTTCTTCCCAGGTGCAACCATGGACCAACACTGATTGTTAGTGACCAATGTCCGTGAACAGCATGAGCCAGTCTACAGCAAGGGGTTCGACCCAATGTGAGCATGAATGCGTCTGGTAACACAGCTACTCACAGTTGCTGTCAACCAACTGACCCAAGTTGTGCTGTTCTGAGGATATACAGCCACAGCTTGGCGATATTCACATTCTGGGGCATATGCGTAATCATGCCATGCCAACTGGAAGGGCATTCTGGCGGATCTTGACGTAACGCAGGACATGTTACGCCGGAGCGACGCGTCAGGAGTGGATGGGTTATTTCCAGGAGGAATTATGTCAATGGCCAGGCACCGAGCCCTCGAGTCCCTAGCTTAGACTGTGTCAAAGGGAACCACATACCTACTCAAGCACTCATCGATCGCATACATTAGATTGACGCCTTAAGCTTTCAAGTTTTGCCGGCTCGAAAATATCCATCTTCGCACAGATACTGGGACCGAGAGTCGATGTAGCCTACTTCCAAACCTAGCTGGTCTGCGTTTCTTGGCTTCAGTCGCATAGTATCTTTGCTACGTCCACTTACCGAGAAAGAACTCGGGGATCACCAGTGTAACTGTGATCCGTTGGCCAACGAAAGCTGTGGAATATAATTAATCCTCACTAGTTTCTGCCAGAGGAACGCCCCGTAGCGCTCAAAGTTCGTCAACGTACGGGATAACACCATCGGGTTATGCTGTGGATTGCATAATTGCTCATGCTTCAGCATATCTCCCTCAATATGTTCCAATTGGTGGGAGCGTCGGTGCTGGCTTGAGATTTGGCTGTGCTCATATCCCGAAGCCAGCCTGAGGCGGCCTTGTCTGAAGTTCAGCCGAATAGCTTGTCCTCTGAATCACGTGCTCCTCTGAGTCGAACCCCTCAAAAAGTCCGGATATGGGATTTCCGGCAGTGTTGGCAGTGCTACGGTCGTGCAATCATGTTCGAGTTCTGGTATTCCTCAGCGTATGGATGTGAAAATGGCACTCTCTGATGCCTAGTAGTACTATGAGCATCGATCTGTGGCACTTGAAGTAGTAGTACATCGGTGCTTCCCGCGAGGATTCCCGAAAGTAGTAGGTTTTGATTGAAGAGACGAGTCGCTTGTTGCCAGGTATCGGTCTCCAGGTGTTGGCAAGATCATCGTTTTTCGACTTTTGCAGCCCATAATCGCGACCGATCCTCGCTCTCTATACTAGATTGCAAGGATGTTTATTTCCACTGTGATCAGAGAACAGACAAAGTCTGATGCACGTTTCCCTAGTAATCACCAAGAAATTGCAGACGAGAAAATGCAATCGGCCAGTAAAGGCTCCACAGAATGTAAAATCACAAGGCAGGAAAAGGCTCGTCCCACTGATAAGAAAACGGATTGCGAAGGCGAAGTTGTGGTTGCCAGCTCCCTTTCGATACGTGGTGGAGGGATACCAGGATAAGGTCCTCTACCTTAATATGTCCCTTTCCAATTTTCCACCTTGGATCAGACTCTGCCTCCATAGGCTTCTCTTCCACATCCTAGAACTAATGTCAACGAAAGCCAGACCTACAGATGCTGAATTCTACCCACTGCTGCAAAACGGCGAACACAAGTAGCGATATTTTTCGCAAGCTTGGCCCTGGTGATAGGGCCCTTGGGAGTCTTGAAGTCCATTGTCGGAATCTGTTTTGACCACTGTGGGTAGCCCGGCCACTGGAGAAACGCGTTAATCAGTGAGCTGGGAAAGTGCTCAAATACATGCCTGAATGCGGATTGACACAGAGGGACCACAATTAATAAACATACGATCGCCCTTGCCTTTTAGGTGCCTAAGCTTTTGTCTTAGGGCATCATCGAGGGATACACCCAATTCGGATGAATCCTCCGTTTGGAAGAAGATAGTTTCTTGCAACTCCACGTCGCGTATGTACCGTTTCCTGTCGGCTTCGGTATACGGTTGATAAACCGTCTGTGGGACGAAATCATTCGTCCCACATAGTCCGAGTACTCTTTTCCACTCAAGGATGTGGGGCATCGGCACCTGCGTCACTACGTGCTAACGCTAAAGTTAGGCTTTGCCCCAAAGCATCAGACGAAAACAAGTTACAGGTTCTACGGGAAGGGTGGACGTAGGAGCGTCGAGCATGTCCCCTTCAAAGCTTGGCGAGTAATGTGGCAAGGGTGATGGCAGAGGTGACACTTTCTCTGAATCCTATAAACCAGAAAAAGTCAAGATTGATCACCCTGAATATCTCGCCCACGTACCGGTATCAACATTCCACTCTCTGATGAAGCTGACTGGGGTAAGGCAATATGGATGGATGGCTGAAAACTGGGGTATAATTCAAAGAAGGGTGTTTGCAATAGATTGAAAGAGGTGCTTGACGCTGTGGAGTTATCTGAATCGTAGATTTGGCAGGGGCTCAGTTGGGTATTGATATAAAGTTGGTTGGCTTGCTGCCGCTGGCTAGTTGACGTACTGCCAGGGGGAAGATATAGGAGGTTCTGAGCATAAGACGTGCCATCACCGAAAGAAGCCGCATGAAGAAAGTCGGTGGGCTACATGGCTCAGCGATCGATCGCTACGCATAAGGATGAAACTTATACTCACAGAGGGCTGAACGAAATCAATCATTATGTTGGGATCTGCGGTAGGAGAGTAACGCATGTCATATCCAACGTCGCTGGATTCCATGTAGTCATCGTCATTACCCATCGAACCGTAAAGGCTAGAGTATGGCTCTGACCAATGGCCCAGATCCGTATCCATGGTGGTTAATAACCAACGATACGACTCAGTTGGGCACGGTTTATATGCGTAACCGCTGGTACAGAGACTGATGCATGATCCACAGCATATTGCTGTGACAAAGTAGCCGGAACGCGCGAGCTGAGCGCTTGCAAAGAGCTAAATGACGCAACTCGGAGGTACGGGTCCAGATCTTGCATTACTGGATATGTGCTGCTTGCCAACTAGTACCACGATTCTGAGGTTTGCGACATTTTATGCGCGTGTCAGTTACTTGGAACACTTGCCTTGGGCCGGTGTTCTAAATGGACATTCTAGAACGGGACAGCCACGTCGCCGTAACCGGTGGTCGGACTGGTGCATAGCACTAGCGAAACCAGCCGCAACTGCGCCACGTCAGGC
>JBBPLK010000318.1:0-22808 GCA_038089735.1 Exsudoporus frostii | reverse complement strand
GAGAAGTCCCGGTATAAATACGGATACGGTACTTTAGGGTAGGTCATGGATATAAATAGAGAACAATGGAACCGGAGAGAAACGGAACGGGAGAAATCGGATGGGGCAGTGAAGGAGGCAGGGAGTAGCGGGGAGATACGGAATAGAGAGGCGGTGGAGAGGCAGAGAGTGACGGAGGGAATCGGGTCGGGGGAATACGGAGGAGGGGGCGGTGGAGAGGCGATGAGCAGAACCTAGAAGGCGATGCTCGGAACATCGCCGCCGATGAACTGATCCCATACGTCTTGGGCAATGCCCTCGTCGTTGGTAATCATGTCCCATAGGCCTTGGGACGGCGGGGAGGGTGGAAGCGAGGGAAAATGGTAAGGGGGGTCCACATCTGTAACAGGAGATCATAGATCTCATGAGAAATAGATAAGAAGATAAGTGTCCTTTGTGATAAGATAATCATGTGGCGCGATAAGATAAGATGTAAAAAGAAAAATATACTAAGTCCATTTGATAAGAGTACCGTTCGTAACACCCACTATGGTCATTTTCCTTTTATACTTATTACCGGCCCTAAACGTCTCTATACCTATTTATACTGGGACTTCTCCTGTGATGTACCTTAACCTTGATCTACACAATCTACCATGCTGATCAATCTTTGCTCGCTTTGAAGCCATCTGCTCCCAGAAGCCATCTCAGTTATTCTAGACAAGACTCCGCCATCTCGCTTATTCTAGATGAGATTCTGCCATTATCTCTTAGTCTCTACACAGTTGTAGAGACTTGCTCACTCTCCGCTCACACAACTCCATCAGTACCTAGTGGTTGGTAGCTGGAGCCCAGAACCCTTGACCACAGCTAGCTTGGTGCAGCTAGGGCTGTTAGGTTACCCATATGTGCCAAGTCTCTGCCCCAGATTGGAAGAACCCCTGAGGATTGGTCAGCACGAAAGTGTTGGTTGTTGACGCCACAGTCTATTACAGACGTGGGCAATCCCTATCCTTTTTCCAACCTCCCGCCCTCTCCCCTGTCTCAAACCTTATGGGAGATGATTACTAATGATGAAGGGATCTCTCAAGAGATCTGGGACCAATTCATAGGCAGCGACGTTCCGAGCATCGCCTTCTAAAGGCTCTGCTCACTGCCCTTCTTCATTTCCGTCATCCGATTCCACCCAAGTTTTGTTCCGTTCCATTCTGTTCCATTCCGATTCTCTCCGTATTATTTGACTAATCGGACATTGCCTCCTCAGCTGTGCTCTCATTATGTACAGTCTCATTATCCCTATTTAGCCACATTTCCTTTTATATCTATTACCTACCCTAAAGTCTCACTTCCCTATTTATACCGGGACTTCTCCCACAACTGTTTTCTCCTTAACCTTGATCTACACAATTCATTGTGTTAATCAATCTTCCCTTGCTTCAAAGCCCTCTGCTTCTGGAAGCCCTCTCGCTTGCACTAGACGGGACTGCGCCACCGTCTCCCTTTCTCTAGGACAAGACTCCGTCATTGTCCTCTGATCTCTACACGGTCATAGAGACTTGCTCACTCGCCGCTTGCACAACTGCACCAGTACCTTAGCAGTTGGTAGCTGGAGCCCCGTACCCTTGACCACAGCTAGCTCGGTGTAGCTAGGGCTGTTCAGTTTCCGCACGTCGCCTATATGTGCCGAATCTCTGTCCCGGACTGGAAGTACCCCCGAGGATTGGTTGACACGAAAGTGTCAGTTGTTGACATCACGGTTGACGTAACAAAAGATCAAGGTTATTTCAGTTTAGTGCTACTACACCTAAACCCCTACAGGACTACCCAGTGGTAGTACCCAGCCGTCACCACAAAGCGGATAAATCTCACTGCGATTCTCGCTGCTCAGGAAGCTCAAAATGAAGAAGAAGCCATTGGAACTTCTTCTACCCCACCTGCCATAGAACCCCCTCCACAAAGAATTGCAGGATCCGGAACCTCGTACAACCCCACACGCCCATCTCCCACCCCTTTTCGACCACCCCCAACTACCTCAGGTGGTCCCCCCTCGCGAACTGCGACCCCATCGGGAGATCCTATCCAAAGGCAACGATCTGATTCCCCCGCTCCCCCACGAGCACCTGCACCCCCATCTTCCCCAGATTCTTCACCCCTGGGTTCCCCCTATCACTCCCCCATCCGCATAGATCCCTTCAGTGACGAGGAAGACAACAACAATATGGTCGAAATTAAAGCAGCACTCCCTGAAGAATTCAGTGGAGAGACCGGAGATGGCTCCTGGCAATGGATGCATACTTCACTCTTCATGCGGACCGATACCCCGATGAAGTGAAGACAGTGGTTTTCCTCAATAGGATGTCCAAAGGACAAGGAAAAGCCTTTGCAGAAGCTTGGCTCACCAAGCTTGACGATGAATGAGTACCTGATGCAAACAAGACCTGGATGGTCATCAAGAAAGCCTTCAAGGCCGCCTTCACCCCCTATGATGCAGCAGCGCAGGCTCGAGTGGCACTCGCCTCGCTTAACCAAGATCAGAAAAACCCCTCTGGCTTCGACAAATATATCTCCTTCTTCTCCCTCCTATCCATTCGCTCCGGGATCACCAACTACCACACCCTCTCCGAATGGTTCCTCCGAGGAATTGATCCTCAGATCGCAGTACAACTTACCCTCTCCGGAGCAGTTAAAGGGTCCACCACCATGGAGGAACTCTACTTAAAAGCCTCCGAAATTGAAGGAAGCTACTGGAGGATCGCCTCCCTCAGAAAGGGATCCCAACCATCCTATGGCGGAGGTGGTCGCCACTATGATCCCAACGCTATGGATGTGGATCACCTCACATTATCCCCCATCGAACATGCTCGCCACATATGCAAGAATCGCTGCTTCATATGCCACAAGGAAGGTTGTTCTACTAGGAATCATCCTGGTTACAGTCGTAACTGGCCAGCTGGTAGCTGGCGCGCTAGTCCGAAACCACCCCAAGCTGCCCATGCAAGGGCAATCTCCACCTCTTCCCATTCGACCCCTACCCCCACTCCTCATCAAGAAGATCCTTTCTCAAGGACATCACTAAAACCAAAGGACGTGATCAGGTACTTCATACCTTAAGATCCACCTTCGATCCATCCTTGGACGAACAAGGAAACCCCCTAGCCGAAGAAACACCTACTGAGGAATGGGAAGAGTCCGCAAGAGTCCTGACCGTAGAAGCTATGCCCCGCATTCCTCTTCCTGTCCATAATGCGTCTTTTTAAAGGGAGGAGATGGACCAACGCCACCCTCCTCCTTTACGATAGCCCCTGTATTTATTTCCGGATCAAGAACCAATTCTATTTGTATTCCTGTCTCAATCTGGAAGCAGGATGGCAAAATCGTTGGGTCAAACACATTGATAGACAGTGGAGCAACGGGGTGCTTCATCTCAAGAACGGCAGTACAATGACTAGGACTACCAGTTACCAAACTGGATCAAACTGCACAAGCTTGGAATATAGACAGGATGCCAAATGCATCAGGAATTATCAAGTACAAGACCAACATAGTGCTGGATTACGGAGGAATAAGGGAGAGACGAGATCTCTTCATCCTCAATTGTGGAAAAGACGAAGTCATTCTAGGACTTCCCTGGCTCCGGGCCATTAACCCGGAAATCAATTGGAAAGATGGAAGTGTCACGGTGACCCCATCAAATTACCGGTGGACTACTGGAGAGCCACCCAAGGTACTGGAACAGTGTTACCTCCTACAGTACATGCTCCATGACGAAGCAGCTCACATCGAAGATGAGCTATGCAATACGTTCAAGACTTGGTCCCCTATACAATGGGCCAAATTCTTCTATGCCTGTGGAGGCGTCCCCGAATACATGATCAAACAAACAACAATCTTGACCATAATCACACAGGACGCGATCAAGACGAAGACTGAGATACCCGAACCATTTAAAGAATACAAGGATGTATTCTCTGAAAAGACCACCAGCAAACTGCCACCCTCCTGACCCTATGACCATGCCATAGACCTCAAGGATTCGTTCGTGCCGACAAGGGCAAGGGCTTACCCACTAAACCCTATCGAACAAGAAGTGTTACATCAACCGTGACGTCAACAACTGACACTTTCGTGTCAACCAATCCTCGGGGGTACTTCCAGTCCGGGACAGAGATTCGGCACATATAGGCGACGTGCGGAAACTGAACAGCCCTAGCTACACCGAGCTAGCTGTGGTCAAGGGTACGGGGCTCCAGCTACCAACTGCTAAGGTACTGGTGCAGTTGTGCAAGCGGCGAGTGAGCAAGTCTCTACGACCATGTAGAGATCAGAGGACAATGGCGGAGTCTTGTCCTAGAGAAAGGGAGACGGTGGCACAGTCCCGTCTAGTGCAAGCGAAGAGGCTTCCAGAAGCAGAGGGCTTCGAAGCGAGGGAAGATTGATTAACACAATGTATTGTGTAGATCAAGGTTAGAGAGAAACAGTTGCAGGAGAAGCCCCGGTATAAATAGTAGTCTAGGGGTTTAGGGCCAGTAATAGATATAAAAGGAAAATGACTAAATAGGGATGACTGGGCGGTGCATAATGAGAACACTACCGAGGAGGCATTGTTCATGAAGTCAAATAGATCGGGAGGAAATGGAAAGAAACGGAATGGGACGGAACAGAACAGAACGGAAAGAGGTTCGGGTGGACTCGGGATGAAGGCAATGAGGGGAAGCGATGAGCAGAGCCTCCTAGAAGGCAATGCTCGGAATATCACCTCCTACAAACTGGTCCCAGATCTCTGGGGAGATCCCTTCGTTGCTGATGATCATGTCCCACAGCGTTTGGGACAATGGGGAGGGTCAAAGGGTCAAAAAAGGATAGGGGTCGTCCACATCTGCAACAAGAAGCCTGCAGAGAGTTCGTCGAAGAACACCTCAAGTCTGGAAAAATCTTCCCCTCCAAGTCGCCTCAAGCATTCCCATTCTTCTTTGTCAAGAAGAAGGAGGCCGGGAAATTAAGACCCTGTCAAGACTATCGGTATCTGAATAGCCACACGATCAAGAATGCTTACCCCCTCCCCCTCATCTCTGACCTCATTGATAAACTCAAAGAATCGATGGTCTTCATGAAATTCGACGTACGATGGGGATATAACAACATCCTCATCAAACCAGAGGATAGATAGGAAGCGGCATTCCTCACCCCACTAGGGCTATTTGAACCAAACATCATGTTCTTCGGAATGTGCAACTCTCCCACTACCTTCCAAGCATTCATGGACGACCTCTTCAGAGACTACATCGCGGAAGGGTGGTTGGTGATTTACATGGACAATCTGTTGATCCACTCCTCAGATCAGGCAACACATGATGAAAGGATCAGGAAGGTCCTCCAACGTTTCCGGAAACAGGAAATATATCTGAAACTCAAGAAGTGTATCTTCTCTACTGAAGAAGTGGAATATTTGGGGATGATTGTCAGGAAAGGAGGAATACAGATGGACCCCGTGAAACTAAAAGCAATTAGCGAATGGTCCCCCCTGGAAAACGTCAAGGCAGTCAGGTTGTTCCTGGGATTTTGCAACTTCTACAGGAAGTTTATCCCATCCTTCTCAGACATCGCACGGCCACTCTTGGACCTCACCAAACAGAGCCTCCCCTGGTCATGGAACCCGAAACATGAGGAGGCTTTCCGAAACTTACAGGTTGCATTCACCCGCCAACCAGTCCTCGCCTTCCCCGACACCTCAAAACCTTTCACCCTCATGACCGATGCATCCCTTATGGCATCAGGAGCCATACTTATGCAGCAGAATGTGAATGGAGACATGCAGCTGTATGGCTACCTCTCCCAAACCTTCTCCCCCGTGGAAAGGAACTACAACATCTTTGACTGGGAACTCCTAGCTGTCATTCATGGCTTAGAGGAGTGGAGGCAGTACCTCCTAGGATCCCCCTTCCCCATAACAGTTCTCACTGACCACAAGAATCTCACTTATTTTAAAGAACCCCGGAAACTATCTCGGAGACAAGCCAGATGGCTCCTCTTTCTCCAAGATTTTGACATGGAATATCACACCCTCCCTGGAGTGCAAATGACCCCCGCCGATGCCCTGTCCTGCTGAGATGGGATAGACACCTCCTCCGACAACGCAGACGTCCAACTCCTTCCCCCCAACGCCTTTGACCAACAGATCCGCGCAATCAACGTAGCCTTAGCAGATAAGATAAAGGAGTCCTCTACCAGTGATCCCCTCATCCTCCAGGCCATCCACCAGATGGAAAAGGAACTCCCCCTCTTCAACAGGTCATCGGCCGCCGATTGGACTTTCGATGACAGCCGCCTCTACTTCAAGGGAAGGCTTTACATCCCAGAACCCGCCCGACACGACCTTGTGTCCGCCGCCCACTGCTCCTTCGACGGTGGACATGGTGGCCACCTCCGTACCATCACCCTTCTAGCCAAGGACTATTGGTGGCCTGGCCTTTCCACTTACGCCCACTCCTCCAACCTGTGGATCATAGCAAGTAACTCCTGATTGAAAATATCGTAGTTTCACTCTGTGGGTGAGAAAGTCTGGAAGAGATAGCCACATGGCTGCATGTCTCCATTCATGTTATGCTGCATTAAGACAGCTCCGGATGCCGTCAGAGAGGCATTGGTCATAAGGGTGAAGGCTTTGGTAGTATTTTGAAAGGCTAGGACCGGCTGTTGGGTGAATGCTGCCTGTAGGGCTCGGAAGGCAGTTTCCTGGTGGGGTCCCCATACATAGATGTTGGACTGTTTCATGAGGTCCAAGAGGGGGGGTGTGATGTCAGAGAAGGAGGGAATAAACTTCCGATAGAAATTGCAGAATCCAAGAAAGGATCAGATGGCTTTGACCATGCCTGGAATTTCCCATTCTCGGATAGCTTTGAGTTTGACAGGGTCCATCTGGATACCCTCCTTCCCCACTATCATCCCAAGATACTCCACTTCTTTGGCTGAGAAGGTACACTTCTCTAGCTTGAGGTACATTTCCTGTTCTTGGAAGTGTTGTAGAACTTTCCGAGTGCATTCGTCATATGCCTTCTGATCTGATGAGTGAATCAGGAGGTTGTCCATATAAATTACCAACCACCCCTCGGCGATGTAATCTCCAAAGAGATCATCCATAAATGCCTGGAAGATGGCAGGGTAGTTGCACATTCTGAAGAACATGACATTTGGTTCAAAAAGTCCAAGGGGGGTGGTGAAGGCTGCCTTCCAATGGTCCTCTGGCTTGATGAGGATGTTGTTATATCCCCATCATATGTCGAACTTGGTGAAGATCAATGATCCTCGTAATTTGTCAATGAGGTCATTTAGATACCGATAGTCTTGGCAGGGGCATAATTTCTCTGCTTCCTTCTTCTTGACAAAGAAGAAGGGGGCTGCTTGGGGGGATTTAGAAGGGGAAATACAGCCTGTCTTGAGATGTTCATCGATGAACTCTTCACAAGCCTGTTGTTTGATAGGGTTCAGGGGGTAGGCTTTGGCTTGCTGGGGGACAAATGAGTCTTTGAGTTTGATGGCGTGATCGTAAGATCACGAGGGTGGTAATTTTGTGGGGGTTTTCTCAGAGAATATGTCACACAGCAGAACACTCATGCTTCTGCCACATTATCTCCTGCCCCTATTATTGAGACTATTAAACCAATGATGATATTCTTCTTGTCATGGCTGGACCATCTAACCTCATTTACTTGCCACCTCCTATATGCCACCCTCCTCGAAAGCACCACAGCATACCAGGCACTCTGTGCCTTATCATACTTCTCACTCTCGGTCCTTTTTTGGATTTACTCTACCCTTTGCATCCTTTTCACCAGGGCCACCTGGTGTTCAGCAAGTGCCCCTAACCCCTTCCAGACCGCCGCCACTTAGGAATCCCCCACCATCCTCGCCCTTGAGCAGTGCCTTCTTGAGGCACAAGAACTCACCCTCAATCTTTTATACATTGAGGGATTCAACTTCACCATCACCCTCCTCCCATTCTCCATCATTGATATCACCCTCTCTCTAGTCATTCTTTTGCTCTTGGAAAGCAAACAATCAACTTTCTACTCAGATCAACCCCTTCCCTCTGGTCTTCCCCAAAACTACAGGGCCACCACCACTTTCCCCTCTACCAGCCCCCTTGCTGTCAATGTCAGTAAAAGTTCACTCCCTGATAGAAATGATCCAAGTCCTCAAGTCTCTCCTTAAGGAGAGGACTCTGACTCCACCCTTGTCCCTACTGCCTCCTCCACCCCTGCTGTCATACCACCAAGCAGAGCTCCCACCCCCACATCCCCTCATGTTCCCACTTGGACCCTACGGAGATGATACACAATCATATTCACCACTGGGTTGGCCTCTTCCCCTGCCACCAGCAACATTTGCTCTGCACTGGGAGCAACTCCAAAACAGCACCCTATCCCTCCCACTGCTCCTATGGAGCCTCTTCCTGTCCCTGCTCCAACCCCACCAGCCACAAGCATGGATGGTCATCCCCATACCCCACGAGTCATACCTTCTACCATTTCCATTCCCCCAGGACCCAGTAACTCAGGTCCAACTATTCCAAATTGCTGCTACACCTGTCGGTCCATTGACCACCTCCATCCCAACTATTCCCATTACCGTTGTCCAACCTGTGGACGAACAGCCCCAGGACATTCCAACTACAAGTGTCCTGAACTTCATTGCTTCCACTGCAACATACAGGGCCACTCCCATGTCTTCTGTTCCTGAGCAGTATCTCCTGACCCATTTGATAATGTCACCTGGGACCTATCCCACTATGAGGTCAATAAAGGGGATAGAAGTTCTTGAGATGGAACTTCAAGAGTATGAAGAGGGTAATGTTACAGATGTCTGGGATCCCCCACCTTTTTCCTTGCTCCTGCCCTCTCTGCTGTCCCAAGCACTTTGGGACATGATCACCAATGACAAAGGGATCTCCTCAGAGATCTGGGACCAATTCATAGGCAGTGATGTTCTGAGCATTGCCTTCTAAGGCTAAGTCCCATCACCTCCTCATTCTGTGCTTTCCCAATCCAATCCATTTTCTTATGATCCATCTCTTATTTATTATCAGCAGAATTGTGAGCTACATTGCCCTTGTATTAGCAAGATTAAGTTTTCCCCTCCTGCTTGTAATCATACTTATGCCAAGTAGTCATTCCCACTTACACACAGGACATTGCCTCCTCAGCCATGCTCTCTTTATGCATGGCCTCATATCCCCTTTATCCAATTTCCTTTTATATCTCTCACTGGCCCTAGAGTCCTTTTTACCTATTTATACCAGGACTTCTCCTGTGATGTATTCCTTAACCTTGATCTACACAATATACCATGTTCATCAATCTTCCTCACTTTGAAGCTCTCCGCTTCTGGAAGCTTGCTTGCTTGCACTAGATGGGACTCCGCCACCATCTCCCTTTCTCTCTCGATAAGGTTATCAAGACTTGCTTGGTCGCTGCTCACACAACTCTGCCAGTGCCTTCATGGTTTGTAGCTGGAGCCCAGGGCCCTTGACCATAGCTAGGTTGGTGTAGTGAGGCTACTAGGTTTCCGCACATTGCCTATACATGCTGAGTCTCCATCCCAGACCAGAAGAATCCCTGAGGATTGGTTAACACGAAAGTGTTAGTTGTTGACATCACAGTTGATGTAACAATTCCCTTATTTCATATTTCCCTTTATATCCTTACCAGCCCTAAACTGGCCTTTACCTATTTATACCAGAGCTTCTCCCACAATGTATCTCTCTAACTTTGATCTACATAATTTACTGTGTTCATCAATTTTCACTCACTTTGAAGCCCTCTGCTTCTGGAAGCTCCCTTGCTTGCACTAGATGGGACTCCACCACTGTCTTCCCTTCTT
The DNA here is from genome assembly GCA_038089735.1 of Exsudoporus frostii. NCBI lineage: Eukaryota > Fungi > Basidiomycota > Agaricomycetes > Boletales > Boletaceae > Exsudoporus > Exsudoporus frostii. The sequence goes on along the minus strand of JBBPLK010000318.1, from coordinate 12,953 downwards.
CTCAACAAGGTTGTCAAGACTTGCTCACTTGCCACTCGCACAACTCTGCCAGTGCCGTCACTGTTGGTAGCTGGAGCCTAGGACCATTGACTGTACCAAGCTCGGTGTAGCTGTGGTACTTGGTTTCCACACATCACCTATACATGCCGAGTCTCCATCCCAGACCAGAAGAACCCCTGAGGATTGGTTAACATAAAAGTGTTAGTTGTTGACATCACAGTTGATGTAACATCTGAAGTATAAAAGTCGTCAATAAAGAATGTTTCAAACAAGAGTTGAATATGAGAAGTGGGTCCTAATCTGATTCCTGTATGTCCTGATCCCTATGTCCCATAAGTCCCATGAGTCCCAGGCCCCAGAGTCGCTGCAAGAGAGTTTTGCTGTTTCCTTAGTGGACACTTGGTTCTGATATTCTTCCTTTATAATGGTTTCATTTTAAGGGGTTGTGTATGGCCTCAATGATTGCTCATTGGTAGATTTGCTTTGAACTCGAAAGATTTGAAGCCCAATCTAACAAAATAATGCAGATTATCAATAAATGTATTGGTAATGCCAACCTGTATACAAATGTCTCTATCATTATGGGAACAATAGGGTGAAATGAAAAAGGAAGTATCACCATTAAGTAGAAGGAAGTTACCAAAAGAACCTATACCACAAGCGTAACAATCAGGTGATAGTCCATGAAAAGGAAATAAGAGATGAAAAAGAGAGTTCTTGAGAAAATCAAGACTGTTGCTGAAGTCTTTGCTTCACTTCTCCTTTCTCTCCAGCTCTTCAATGCATTCATCCACCAGTGTTTCCCACAAGTACAGCATATATGAGGTCAAGCTCATCTTGAGTCTTGGCTGCTTTCAGCAATCTCTATATGCACCATAAGCTTCTATACTTGGGGTCTTTGTGGAAGAGGAAACAATGGTGATGGTTGAAGGCATGGTTCCAATGATGTTGGAGGGGTGCATTGAACTCTTTTCCATTGCGAGTGAGAGGGTTGAACAGCCTAGATAGCTTCCAGTTTATATGAGTAGACAATTCAAGAATAGAGTGATGTGGTGGAGGAAAATGAACACATTTTAAGATCTCATATCCATGATTGTGGACATGGATGGAAGGTGTGGATGAATAAGTCTCAGATGGAAAAGCCCAACTGGCACCTTTGTAGCTTTCAGCAAGAGGTTCCCTTGGGTAGGCCAGCCCATTAACCATTCTATTGTGGAAACCTATTTTGCAAGGAGAGATCTGGAATGGTTGGGCAACCCTCCAAGATCTATTGATCTCATCAGTCTCCAGTCTCAGTAGACCATTGGCTTGGAAGTGACTGTCTTGCTAAAGAATGTGTGTTCCTCATGTACTGTGGAGTGGATGAGGGACATGTTGAAGTCTCTCTGAGAATGTCACAAACATTAGGTGGAAGTTGTGTGGTGTTCTGGGGAGAGTGGGATCAACATCTTCCAACTTCATGTGTTCAAAGTTTGTCTCGCTGTAATTCTCCACTAGGAGATAAGCTTCTCTCTCCTATGGAAGAGGGTTCTTAGGAACTGGGAGCTGAGTAATAGGCATGAGGTGATTCACTTCTTAGAGATGTGGGAGGAATGTGTTCATCGTCTGAGTCGTTGTGTATCTCTGGATTGATTGGATACTGCAACAAGATTGTGTGAGTGGGATCGTCTGGGTTAGGGCAGTGACAACAAAAAATGAAGTGTGATTCCTGGTGAACTCAAAGAGGTTCAAGTTGGTCTTGTCTTATGATGGTAGTGCAAGGATCCGAGTGGTGGCAAATCTGACCTTGCTCAAGAGGCCATTGGCAGATAGGACAAGGGAGCTCAAAAGAGACTCCAGGAGGAACAATAGTATTTGAGAAAGCTCCAGATCCTTGATGATGGGAAGGAGAGGGATGAGGGATAGGATGAGGACAGATAGGAAGAGGTGGTGGAGATGGTTGGAGTTGTGAACTTACTTCTGGATGTACTAGAACTCAAAGGTTAACATCCAGAGTATAGGTCACATTGAGCATGCGATGGATTAAATGCAATGCAAAATTCTCCAGTCTTCTCCAAAAGAAAAGAACCCCAGAATCCATTGTAAACCACACACAGTTACAGGTCTTGGCAATAGCCAGTGGATTCATGAATGTCATCAAGGTGACAGACATTATATGTAGAATGAATATGCATCCTTGGATAACTCAAGCTATATCATTGTAAGAAAGAAAATGGTTCTATAGTGGGAGCTACTAGAACAAGGAAGAAAATCAGAAGGGAATGAGTCTAATTTGTCCTGAGGAGTTTTGGATGAGCCCAAGTCGGTATTTAAGGATTAGTAAGTGAATCTGAGGTAGTCTGGACCAATCCAAGTCAATCCGGATGGTTGGAAATGGTTGGAAATAATGGATAGGGGTTATAGGAATGGTGATAAGTATACAATGAGTTGTCCCAATGTCTTACCTGTCAAGGAAAATGAATCCTGTGTGAGAAACTGGTGTGATGGATGACAGAAACAGGAATCCGACTCAGAATGAGCTTGGATACAAGTGGAAAGGAAATGACAAGGTGGGGGAATGACAAGGTAAGGAGAAATTGGTTGGAAACTACTGTGGGTGAGCAATGCACACAGGCGAAAGCTATATTACTATCTGTAATACATGAATTTTATAGTCCAAGGGGGATACCCTGGACTTGACCTAATTAGGAAATATTGGAAAAGCAAAAGTTACAATGGTCGGGAAGATACCACAGAGGATACAAAAAGTATAACCAAGGTTGTTGAAACCCTTGGAAACCTACAGAGCAATCCGGACTGTCTGCTATGAGATCCAGGAATGAGGAAAAAGAATCCGACTAAAGGAGAAGGGAGAATAGGGGCTTCCGGACCTGTCTGCTTGGACTTGGACTTGGACTTCCAGATTCAGACTTCTGGATTTTGGATGGCGGACTCAGAATGGATGGGTGATGATGGGAATGTCTGAAAAGTGGGAGAATAGGGGTTTTCAACTGTAGGGAGTATACAACTCCTACATTGTGCGAGAAATGAAATGGGAAGGCATCAGTGATATTGAATGGCAGACTCTGCTATTCAAGCAGGGCTCATAACCTATTGGAATTGAAGGTACCCAATAATGCAGGGGCAAGAAGGGAATGAGGTGTAGTGGGAGACTCACTAGAATAGTAGCATTGAGTTAAATCAAAGTATAAGACTTGGGTAGTCTCAGCTATATAGACTAGAGTCTTATGAGGGATGGTGGAAGAACAGGTAGAAGAACTGTTATTACTCCAGGATGAAAACCTTGGGTCTATATAGTGCTTGACTATATATTTGTATATATATACAATATCTTCTATAAAGGGATAATCCATGGAATATCATAGAATGTAGTGGAACAATATGTAATGGAATGATAAGTAGTATAAGCAGATATGACTAACCACAGTAAATATCAGTCAGCTATCCAATAGCATAATGTGCTCTTATCAAAGATGAGTAAGAATGAAGATAAGATGCATAATATGAATAGTGTCATTGAGAATCACAAAATGGAACATCATGTGATGAGTCTAGAACCATGGTTATGAAATAGAAGTTCAGTAGAACAAATACCATAATTCTCAACACCAACAGTCTTCTGGTTTAATGAGAATGTTATTATACCTCCAGCAGACATTGGATTTGGTGAAGATTAATGATCCACATAGCTTATTGACAAGATTGGAGATTAACAGGAGGGGATGGGTGTTTTTGATTGTGTGGGTGTTAAGATGTCAATGATCTTGGCAGGAATGTAACTTCCCAACTTCCTTTTTTTTGACAAAAAAGAAAGGGGTGGCTTGTGGTGATTTAGAAGGGGAAATCCTTCTGGTCTTGAGATGTTTGGTAACAAATTCCCTACAAGCTTGTTGTTCAAGTGAGTTGAGCAGGTACACCTTTGCTCAAGTGGGTACAAAAGAATCTTTGAGCTCAATGGTGTGATTGTAAGCTCTTGAAGGGGATGGTTTCATTGGTGTCTTTTTGGAGAAGACATTGGCATAATATTTAAAGGTTATGGGGAGAGTTGTTTCATTCTTTGGGGCTTCTTGGGTAATTACTGTAGAGATAGTTATATACTTGATGATGAATTTGGGGATCAATCCATTTGAATTAAAGAATTTGGCTCATTGCTCAGATGACCAGGTTTTGAAGGTATTGTACAATTCATCTTCAATATGTGCTGCATCATCATGAAAGAGATATCGTAATAGATATCATTGTTCTAGGACTTCTGGGAGGTCTCCATTGGTCCATTGGTAGTTTGATGGAGTAATGGTTACATGTCCATCTTTCCAGTTGATGTCAGGGTTGTAGGCACATAGCTGTTACAAATGGTACTTTTCACCCTAACGGACTTGTCATATTTTTTGCTTTCTTTCTTATCTTATCACAAGGTATGCTTATCTTATCACAAGGTATGCTTATCTCTTTATCTATTTTCTCATGAGATCTATGATCTCCCCTATATCTGCACAACCTTCTTTTAATCTCTGTGCTGTGCATGGCTATGCTCTTCTTTTCTTCTCTTCCATTTGATGTGCCTCATGCATTATACATGTTATGCTTCTATTATGCCTCACTCTTTTAATCTCTGCTACCCACAGCCCAGGGCTTAGGGTTAGTCCTTATGTAGTTAGTTATTGGTAGATCCAGTACAAACATATACACATCCTTGAGTAGTATATAAAGGCCAAAGTCGCCACCAGAGAACTTCAGTCAAGTTCTCTTGGAGTTTCCCATAGCTTCACTGAATAAGACTCTTGAGCATATGCTCTCTCCCCCCCTCTTCTCATTATAAGTAAGCAGCCTAGTCTAGACCTTTAAGTGGGTTGAAGCTTTGGTTGTTTCAATAGTTATGGAAGTTCTAGGATGATTTTGTCCTTTTCACAGTTAAGAATGAAGAGCTCTCATTGCTTCCATACTTCTCCATAGTTTAATATAACTCTTGTCTTGTATTTGATTGTTCTGGATCTGTTTGGGGTTTCGTCAATGTTTCAAGCTCGAAGAATTTGTTTGATGGGTATGACCAGTAGTCCCAGGCATACAACTGCTTCTTCTGAAAGAAAACACCCTGTTGCCCCACTATCAATCAATGCATTTGCTCTAATGATTTTGCTGTCCTGCTTCCAGATTGAGATTGATAGTCAAATAGAATTAGATTTCAATCCTAAAATAAATACAGGGGCTATCGTAAAGGAGGAAGATGTCATTGGTCCATCTCCTCCCTTTAAAAAGACACATAACCATCAGAGGGGTTTATATAGGGGGTTTATATGGTAAGGACTCACGTGATTTCATTTCATTCTTCAGTAGGGTTCTTGTCTTCATTGAATGTATTTCTGGTTTTGTTTAGCAAATTATTGAAGACAGATCTCAAGGTGCAAAGCATTTGGTCACACCCTTGATTCTTCATAATACTCTTGAGGTAGAAATCCAGGAGGTCATCTTGGTGAGGTATGGTAGTGGCTGGTTGAGAAGTGGTGGATATTGCTTGAGCATGAGCTGCTTGCAGGGATTTTTGGTTGGTTTGCCAATTATTTGTTTAACAGCCATGAGTATAGCCAGGGTGATTCCTGGTGGAACAACCCTCTTTGTGACATATAAAACAGTGGTTTTCACATATGTGGTGGACTTGTTCAACTGGGGATAATGTAAGTCAGTCCATGTCCATAGCATTTGGATCATGGTGTTGGCTATTCCCTCCATAGGATGGTTAAGGTCCTTTTCTAAGTGAGGCAATATGTCAGTAACTCCCTTCGATCTCTGAAGATTTCAAGTACAGTTCTGCCATGGTGGTGGAAGTTTTAACCACTCCAGAGAGTGTGAGTTGGATAGCAATCTGTGAGTCAAGTGCATGCAGGAACCATTCTGACAAGGTGTGGTAATTGGTAATTCCTGAGCAGATAGAGAGGAGGGAGAAGGTAGAGATATATTTGTCAAATCTGAAGGGGTGTTTCTTATCTTGGTTGAGGGATGCAAGGGCTACTTGTGCCTGAGCTGCTGCATTATAGGGAGTGAAGGCAGCTTTAAAGGCTTGTTTGATTCTAGTCCATGTTTTGTCTGCATCCATGATGTGTTTGTCCTCTAGTTTGGTAAGCCAAGCTTCAGCGAAGGCCTTTCCCCATTCTTTAGACATTCTGTTAAAAAGGACAACAGTCTATGCTTCATCATTATATCTGTCTGTGTGGAGGGAGAAATAGGCATCCATGGCCATGAGCCATTGGTTTGCATCCCCAGTTTCCCTGCTGAATTCCTCAGGAAGTATGGCTTTCAGTTCTACCATATTCTTGTCTTCTTCATTGCTTAGGGGGTCAATCCTGATAGGGATGTAGTGGGATTGGCTATAAGATGGAGAGCTTGGGGAGGGTGGTGTCACAAGTCTGGGCAGAGGTGGGCTAGAGTATTGCACAGGGGTGGGATCTCCCAATGGGGTCTTAGATTGTGAGTGGTGACCACTTGAGGAAGTTGGGGTGGTCACAGAGGGGAGTGAAATGGTGGGCAGGTTGGATTGTAGCTTACTCCAGCTGGAATTGCCTTTCATGGTTCTGTGACAGGGGTGGCAGAGGTTCCAATGGCTTCTTTCTTGTCTTGGACTTCCTGAGTGGCAAGAAGGGTGGTGAGGTTGATCTGCTTCATGGTTGTAATGGGGTACTACCACTTAGTAGTATGATGGGGCTTTAGGCATAGTAGCTCTAAACATTTATCACCTTGATCTTTTGTTATGTTAAACCATGATATGACAATTAACACCTTTGTATTACCAACTCTTAGGGGTTCTTCCTCTGGAGTGCAGACTCAACACGTATTGATGATGTGTAGAAAGGAACTAGCTGGATAAGCATGTGGTCAAGGGGTCCAGCTCCAGCTCCCAAGTGTATAGACACTGAGCAAGTATTGAGATCAGAAACAGTGATGCAGTCCCATTGGCTACAAAGGTTTTAAGAAAAGAGTTTGATGATTACATAGATAATAGTGTAGATCAAGGTGAGGTAATTACAAGAAAGGGGTCAACTATAAATAGGGGATTGACCATACTATTACATAAGTGGAAATGGTAATAGGAACATGGGATTACATGTAAGAGAGAACATAATGAAACAACCAAAGGCTTCGACCCACTTAAAGGTCTAGCAGAGGCTGATCACTGATATGAGAAGAGGGGAGAGAGATCTAATGGTCAAGAGTCTTATTCAAGCTGAAGCTATTGGGAAAACTCCAAGAGAACTTGACTGAAGTTCTCTGGCGGCGACTTTGGCCTTTATATACTACTCAAGGTGTGTGTACATGTTTGTATCGGATCTACCAATTACTAATGCATAAGGAATAACCCTAAGCCCTGGGCTGTGGGTAACGGAGATTAAATACATGAGGCAAAATGGAAGCATAGCATGTGTGATGCGTGAGGCGCATCAAATGGAAGAGAAGAGAAGAAAGCATAGCCATGCACAGCACGGAAATTAAATGAAGGCTGTGAATGCATAGAGGAGATCGTAGATCTCGTGAGAAGATAGATTAAAAGATAAGCGTCCTTAGTGATAAGATAATCATGTGGCGCGATAAGATAAGATGCAAAAAGAAAAAGATGCTAAGTCCATTGAATGAAATGTACCGTTCGTAACACATAATTGAGGAGAATTGTCTGTGGCTGTATGAGTCATTAAATAAGAAGCTAAGCATGATTACTGGATTTGTAATTGTGCTGACATCAACTAAATATGTAAGCAGAAATAGAAGAGATAAATATGTCAACAAAATGAGTCATGGGGAGTGATACTCAGAATATTGCCTCTGACAACCTCATCCCAGATCTCCTAGGAGAATCCTTCATCATTCATGATCATCTCCCAGAGAGTGGGAGGAGGAGGAGATGGTGGGAGATAAGAAAATGATAGGGGGTCCCAGACATCTGTAATAATAAGACTTGGTAGTCTCAGGTATTAAATCTGGAGTCTTATGAGGGATAGTGCAAGAACAAGTAGAAGAACTATTATTTCACCAGGACGAAAACCTTAGGTATATATACTAGTAGATCATATTTGTATGTATGTACTAGTTCTCCTTTATAAGGGATAATCCATGGAATATCATAGAATGTAATGGAATAACATGAATGAAACAGTAAGCAGTATGAGCAGGTATAACTAAACCACAGTAAGTATCACTTAGTTATCCAATAGCATAATGAACTCTTATCAAGGATGAGTAAAGCAAAAGATAAGACATATAATATGAATAGCATTATGAAAAATCATATAATGAGTCTAGAATCATGGTTATGAAATAAAAGTTCAGAAAAATGAATACCATGATTTTCAACACTCCTCCTCAATATTCATGTTATGATGGTGAATATCTGCATAGATGTAGAGTGTTTCTTCCATCCTGAAATTTGGTCTTGCCCAAATTCTTCATGAATATATTAGCAAATTGCTGATCAGTAGGAGCATAGAATAACTGGATTTCTCTAGACTCTACTGTGAAGGTCAACCCCAGAAGTGGCTAAAACTCCTCCCTATGGCTGAATTTGCCCTCAACACTACTGTACACTTGGTCATCGGCAAATCCCCTTTCTCCCTGATCATGAGATACGAACCTCAATCCTACCCACCCCTTGGATGCACCTTCCTTCCAGCTCTTGAGCAGCAACTCAACCAGATTGAGGATGCACAGAAGGAAGCAGAAGCCACTCACAAGCTTGCCCAACAATAAATGAAGGAGCAAACCTTTTCTTGCTTCAAACCCTGGACAGTCAGAGACAAGGTCTGGCTTGAAGCCAGAAATCTAAAACACCAAGTACCATCCAGAAAACTCTCTGCCAAATGAACCAGCCCCTTTTAAATCACTCAAGTTGTATCTTCCATAGCCTTCTGGTTGAGGCTACCAAAACAATGGAAGATCCATGACATGTTCCACACCTCTCTCCTATCATCCTACAGAGAAACTCCTAAACATGACCCCAACTTCCCACAGCCTTCACTAGAACTTATCAGAATAGAGGAGGAATACAAAATTGACAAGATTATTAATCACTGAGGTACTGCCATAAGGAGGCAGTATCTGATTCATTGGAAAGGCTATTCTGATGCTGAGCAGACTTGGGAATTGGAGTTCAACCTGGGCAATGCTCAGGCTGTACTCAGGGAGTATAAAGAATGTAAAGGATTATAACCCCCTCCATATCTCCCAACCTCTGATTGCTCCTCATCACTCTCTCCTGTATCTCCCAAGCTCTCATTCAAGCCTGTCTTCTAGTTCAATATCTGGAACTTGATGTTCCAAGGCATATCACAGAACACTCCTGCTTCTGCCACATTATCTCCTGCCCTTATTACTGAGACTATTAATCCATAACAACACCCTTCTCCACACAGCTGGACCATCTATCACCATTTGCCTGTTGTCTCTATGCCATCATCCTCGAAAGCACCACAACCAACCAGGCAGTCCATGCCTTACCTTACTTCTCTACTGACAACACTCTCATCCAGCTCATGGTCCTCTTCCAGATTTACTCAATCCTTCATACCCTTTTTACCAGGGCTACCTGGTGTTTGGCAAGTGTCCCTAATCTCTTTTGAACAGCTGCCACTTGGGAATTTCCCATTATCCTGGCCCTCAAACAGTGTTTCTCAAGGCATAAGAACTCACCCTTGACATTTTATATGTTGAGGGATTCAATTACACCATCTTCCATCTTCTATCCCTCATCATTGATGTTGTTCTCTCCCCTATTGTTCTTTCACTCTCAGAAAGTGAATAATTGTCTTTCTATACAGATCATGTTACAAACTCTTTCTTCACACACTCACATGCTCTTTATCTTTCTCTCATCATGTGACCTTATCTCTTCATCATGTGACTGTGAGAAGGCCTAGAATATTGCTTTAATTTCCCCTCTTCTAGAATATTCTGCCCCTTTATTTTAATTACCATTGCAATCTAGAACATTCCAGACCTATGATATCATTATGACATCATACCCTTTACCCTATGTACAGACCATAGTATGATAAGTACAAACAGTTGTTGTACACTATATAAACCTGAATACAAATGCCCCAAGAACTTCAGTCAAGTTCTTGTTGGGTTTCCCCTTAGAATACTCTTGTCTCTACTCTTTTGCAAGCCTAGTGGTGTGCAATCCAGGTCCTTTATTAGGATTTGAGGGTCAGCAACAGATCAACCCCTTCCCACTGGCCTCCCTTGGACCATCCAAGCCACTGCCACCTTTCATCCCTCCCAGGGCTCCCTTGCCATCAACGTCAGCCAAGATTCACTTGCTGAATGAGATGATCCAATCATTGGAAGCTCTCCTTATAGAGCAGACTCTGACACCATGCTCATTCCCATTGTCCCCTCTTCTCTTACCATCCCATCCACCCCCACTGTCATACCACCAGACCTCCCCATGCTTCCCTCCACTCCTTATGGAGACAGAACACTGTCATATTTACCACCAGGTTGGCCTCTTCCCCTGCCACCAGCAATATTTGCTCCACACTGGGAGCAACTCCAAAGTGGTGCTGACCTGCATGAGATTAGAATTATGCTAGATCATATGTACTAAATAATACATAGATCTCCATGGCAGATTCAAATGAGTCAATTGAAGCCATCCTTGTCCTACACACCCATCAAGCCCTCATAGATAATTTATTTGAATTCTTATATAGTGAGTTGGTAAACCACACCAATGACCAAAGTATTAAGCATTACCCCTATCAGTATCATGCAACCTTGTCCTTAAGTACTGAGACTGGACCCCACCTAGGTATGCCAACTATGACCTGGCACTGTACCTACTGTCAGCATATCTATCTATATGCCTGGACTTATAATTGGTTGTATGACAACCTGAATTATCAAATATAGCAAATAAATCCCTTTGGCAACCCAGCACAACATGTGCTGACCTTACCAATCTACTTGCTCCACCATTTTCACCACTCCCTCCAACTGATCTTACTGAAGCTCTCCACACCTTAACATGGCATGAGACATCACCTGGACCAGAGAGTAAGACTACTATGCCCCCAACAAATGGGCAGGCAAGGTTGAAAAGTGTCAATTACTACCATGCCAACCCCCATCCCTGAGAAAGAGTAAATATCCTACCCTCAAATAACAGCCAGGATCACCTAATATTCAACAGGTATATGGCTCATAGTAAGCACTTGATACCCCAAAAGTTTCATAATATTCCACCAATAAATGGTGAAGATATGAATATTTCATTGCTTTCCACTTTCTACTTTGAGCAGTTATATTAATACTAATCCTATAGCTTACTCCCATTGTTCTCATATAGCACTGCCATTGCCATGCCTAGGATGCTACCCAAATTGCCATCCAGGTATAGCATTGGCTAATTATGGATCTGGACTCATATGTTCCTTTCCTCCTCTAGGATGCTGCCCAAAATTGCCATCCAGCTGAGGAATTGAAAAAGGATCTGGACCCTTCCACATAGTCTCATCACATCCAGACTTAGCTAGCTCAGGTGAGCCAGTCTAAGTCAATGTGAGAACAAGGTTTGCATAGTCCTACACAACTGAAACATTCTATGTAGAAGTTCTGAAATGAAATGCACTGGGCTACCATTAAAAAGCATAGCCTAATATAGCCCAGCATAGCCTAACACAGCATAACACAGCATAACATAGTCTCCATGAGTCATCATGAGTTATACTAGGCCAAATTAGAACATCTCTCCTATGGAGACTTCAGCACTTCTTGAAAGCTGAACAAATTAGGGAGATAGCATAGCCACCTGTAAAATAGCATATACACTGAGCAACAAAACTGTTGCAATAACTAACCCTAATGCAATGCATAAAGTGCACTGCAAACACCTGTGGGAATTTTGCTTAGCTTGGGTGAGATTAAATATAGTACACATGCTTGGCTCCATATCATCCCCTGGGGTCGTGTGATCTAGTCTAGTGGCTGTGGAGATATGGTGACTTTAATCCACCTATATTATTGCAACGGTTTTGTTGCTGACCTAGGAAAGTTTGAAATTGATATGTTTTGATGGGTTTTGACATAAGCAGTGGGTCATGTGACCTATGATAAGTTCAGCACAACACAAATATACCAAAACACCACTCTTGATCCACTACCATTACCATGAAATCCATGTCCACTGCTCAAACTAATCAAATCATCTCTTTCTTGGATTTGGATCAATCCACTCACCAAATATCTCATTCTACTGGTATCCACCAATCTACCATCAGTAGAATTCGCTCCAAACTTTATCCTGACCTAGCCAAGTCCTCTGGTGGTCATCCTACCCTTATAATATCTACTAACATGTGTCATGTCATTCATTTTATTGGGACTGGAAAGGCTGAAAATGCTATTCAGGTTATCAAGACTCTTCAAGATGTCAAGAACCATACTATCTCTTCCCAAACTGTTTGTTATCACTTGAAGAAAGCAGGCATGAAGGCTGTAGTAAAGAAGAAATATCCTCGCCTTACTGCTACTCATAAAAATGCTAGACTGGACTTTGCAAAGAGCCATCAACACTGGACTGTGGAGGACTGGGAGCAAGTTATATAGTCAGATGAAACAAAAATCAATCACATTGGGTCAGATGGCAAGAGGTGGGCTTGGAAAAAGGCAGGGGAGAGCCTAAGTGATAGATTGGTGCAGGAAACAGTTAAGTTTGGGGGAGGTTCTCTGATGATGTGGGGTTGTATGACATGGGAAGGGGTTGGAATGGCATGCAAAATTGATGGTAGGATGGATACTGACCTCTATCTATAGATTATGGAAGATGAACTCCAGCAAACCTTGGAGCATTATGGCAAAACTCCAGATGATATTCTCTTCCAACAAGACAATGACCCCAAGCACACAAGCAAAAGGGCCAAGAAGTGGTTTGCTGAGCATGGGTTTGAGGTCATGGTGTGGCCAGCTCAGTC
>JBBPLK010000316.1:0-13431 GCA_038089735.1 Exsudoporus frostii | reverse complement strand
GATCAAACGGCTTGGCAGATGCGGGCCTATGCAACAAGTACTAAATTGACAACGTTCCTGTCTGAGTCACGGTATCATGTACCGTCAAATGTTTCGGTACCTTTGTGCCAGATCTGACACTTTTACGTAAATGGGCCCGGATCCACTTATTTCGGGCTTATTCGTTCCCTGTCATTCAAAGTTTCGACTGCTGCTAGACCCGACGTGGCTGTATGTGTTCCACCAGGAGGGTGATGCGAGCAAGTTCAGCCGCTTGTCGCGTAAGACAGGTCAGGCCTCCTGTACATGTCCTTCAACATGGGCCATTACAAAGCAACTGTCCTTTCCAAAGATATCCTCAGCGTTCTTGTCCCCAAGGATGGACACCGTAGGCTCTTTTAAGACCAGGTTGGTCGCCTGGGGGCATGATGTCAAATCGAGTGAGCCATGAAGGATCCCATCCCGAGAGCCCTGTAGTGGAGAACCAGATCGAATGGCAAGGCGTGACTGTTAATCGATGATAACTCACCCAACTATGTCGGAAAACCGACGGATAGAGCTGGACCTAGATGTATTGATTTCATGATCCGGGCGACCTCTTGGGAGTCGGTGTATGCGGGAGGTTTCCAAGAGAGGTTGCCACGGACAAGGAAGAGGGCAATGAGGGACAAAGAATCAATGTTATCCGGGCGTACAAAATCTTTGGGGTGGTCGACAGATGAATTAGCGCGTGCGATGTTGACCTTGTGCACGAGCAGAGCGAATTGACCGTGTGTGGAATCGCGGAGGTAACTCGGACTGCGTCCGTCCCAATCAACCATGGTTTTCATTCAATGGGATGGGAGCAATCCGAGATGATTCAGATGAAAAAAAAAATGGAGACGCCAAAGTCGACGAGTTTGATGGTGATGAGTGTTCGGGTCTGATACCATCGATGGATGATGGTGGAGTCTCGGCCGGGCCATCGTAGCGAAGCTCAAGCCACCCTGCGGCGCAAACGCAACATTTTCGTCCAGTACAGGCCCTGCCAAGTCAAACCCAAGCTCAAGTACTTGCAGTAATTAAACGATCGTTTTCGACGTTGAAAATTTTCTTATCACCGCAATCCCCAACCTCAATCGTGGCTCTCGTAAGATCAGAACGTACTGTCTTCTGATATCGAGATTCGATTGATTGGTTTGGGGAGACCTGGCAATGGCTGAGCAGAAACGTGATCGGTGCCATATGGTACAATATGACCCGATCACTGGCACAGTGGTGGCAGAGCCCGATGAAAGTTGGTGGGGTAGGGAGCAGGACGAGGAAGAAGGTGACTGGTGATGATTTAGAGAGTTTAGTCAGCAGGCAAGGAAGCAGCCCGCGGCGGCAGTAAAGTAGGTGATAAAGTGTAACAAAACAACCACAACTTCGGGAATGCGCAGTCCATCACTGGTTCCGCTTGACCGCTTCCACCGGACAATCGTGCTCTCGGGGAACAAAAAAAAGTATTCACCCCGCACACTTAATTCGCTACTAATCGGGTAGCTCACTTTCATTGAGACCGATCACCACTAGTATGATACGGTTATGGAGTTCGATCCCTGTGCCAGTGACCACACCACAAAGGGAGTTTTGCTCTCTTATAAACACATCGCACCAGCATTCCCTTTCGAAAGGTGGAGTCCTTCCGCTCTCCTAGGAATTTTCTTGTCTGTTGTACCTGCGACTGTCTCTTAGCACACATTACCAAGACCATATCCATGTCGTCTGGTGTACAGTCTGTGCTGGCTGCCATTCGGCAGAACAACTACGCATGTGGTATGCTCATCCTCGCTTGTTACAAATCAATATCATTAACTTATCACAGTTATCCGCCTGACTGTCATCGGATACGACTATGGTGAGCTACACTGGCAGGTTCTGTTCCAAAACGATCTACCAATTTCTACATTGCCAGCTCTTACATTTACAAAAGAGGTATGTATGCTCTGCCATTATGCTTCTTCACTTATGATTTACAGATAGACTACATCTGGGTCGGTGGAGAACCGATTGTCAAGATGACGTGTTCCTGATAAGATCACAGAACAAATCCTGGACCTGGGTGTCAACGCTATTCATTCTTGTGCGCATCTAAATTCCCAGCGCGTTTCGCGACCTAAAAATCGTTGTAGGTTCGTTATTGTGGCCTTTACACCTACATGCGAGTATATGGTTGCTGTAAGACATGTACTGAAGGCTCATTCCGAATGGTTCATCAGCAGTATTGCCCTTGGTATGTTTAGCATTTAAAATACGAGGTTGAATGAACTCTGATCCCGCCCCAAGTGGGAAATACCTTCCTACCTGGCCCGGCAAAGGTATTTTTCCTCTGGCTCCGGTGAAGTACAGCTGTACTGAATATATACTACCCATAGACGTACGTATTCGTCCTACCCATATCGTCGGCGTTTCTCAACACTTGATATCTATTAAACAGTTGTAAGTGCAGTCACGCAAAGCCTTCCCTGTCTACTCTGCTCATTGATGTTTCCAAGGTGAAATGGTCTATATCATCAATCAATGGACATTCCTTCTCTTTCTTGGTGCAGCCGATAGTGAGTTGCATTGTAGTTTACTTTCAGAACCGGTATGCTATGATGTTGATTGCAGTCGTGATGATCCTCCGCATATGGGCAATGTATAGTCGATCTAGGCTTGTCCTCAGTAGCCTCCTTGCTTCGTTTTTCGTGGAGATCATCGCCACTACCCTCCCTGCAGCCATCTACAGCGATCCACAGTACCTAGGGGGTATGTAGACACTGACTGGACAGAAAGTATGCTGTACTAACCAACTATTCACTACCACTCTTGACAATGACACAGCGATCACCATCCAACCACTGCCAAAGGCTTCAATCTGTGGGTTTGCACTTACCTCAATTATTTGGACGCAAGTGGCCACTGTTTTTCAATTGGTGCATGCTACAGTGACGTGCATGTTCGCGATCTTCCAATTCGTGAGGGAGTCGCTTCAATTGTATCGCGCGACAAGGCAGTGGCAACTGAATCGGTACATGAACTTGCTCGTCAAGCAGGGCGTCATCTACTTTTCTGCGTGCGTCTCTATCTCATCTTTCCCCTCCATAACCTCCGTCGTCATCAACACAATACTCGCAAACAAACCAGTTATCAACCGAGCTAACTGTAACGTTTTGTCACAGAGCCATCCTGTACTTTATCCTCAACTTCGTGTTAATGCTAGGGATACTTCAACCGACGAGTGGATGGCAGTGGACGGTGTTCGAAGTCGTACAATTGGTGCCCATGTACACTCTGACACCTCGATTCATCATAAGCATACGGGAGCTGTACGCACGCAGTGATGTTCAAGGCAGTCGTGGAGATGGGATTGACACTGGGTTCGGATTATCGTCATCCGGTTGGGGTGCTGGCGGGACGGCTATCGTGTTCGCAGATGTTGAGCAGAACGAGGGGTTAGGGGACGTCGAGGAAATAGGGATGGAGGTGGTAGGGACCACTCGGCCAAATTAGTGGGAAGATGTTTAGTAGTACTGTACCAGGGACTCCAATCACCCTTTTGATCTCGTCGCTGGTCCTGTGCTGCCTCATATCAAGCCGCTGCGAGTCAATACTAGTAAATAGTTCGCTCTCTTCGTACTTGATCTTGAATGGGTGATTCGTTCTGTCTCAAATGGAAAAAGCAAACACTTGTACGTTCCAGGTTCTCTACCCAATGTTCTGAGAACAACTTCACGCACCTCTCACTCCCACGGACACGCCGGGAATGGAGATCTATGTGGTTAATGGTGCTGGCACTGGCTAACCTCAGTAGGAATGACTACTTCCCGGGTTATGCTCCCACCTAGGTTGTGTGTGGACTACGCCGGTGGGATGCTGGAGGCCTTACAACGCACACAAATTTTGGCAAGTCCGAGCTCAGACGACCTCGCTGAAGTGCGCGAGGCTCACGTGACACACGGCGGCTACTCAAAGGCTCCTCGGGAGTCACCCCAGCACCACGGCACCCTATCCGACTATTTCAGGTGAGAACAAATGGTGCGGTAGGCCGCGGTTTGACTCGCATTAAATCCGCTTATCGATACATCACCCTCGCTCCCAACAGTCCCGACTACATCCACATGGATCAGGTAGGACATCCCCGTCTAAGGGGTGCCGCCCTCGTTTTCGCGATCACCTCCGTGTGCAGCTTTGGATTCTGGCTCTTTGGCTATGATCAAGGCGTCATGTCTGGCGTCGTCGTCGCTCGGCCGTGGCTCACGCAAATGGGCAATCCGAGCACCGTCATGATTGGTACGATCACGTCTCTTTATGATGTCGGTGCCGTCGTTGGTGCGCTTGCAGCTGCAAGCAATTCCGAGCGCCTTGGTCGAAAACGAACACTCATTCTCGGGGCGGTTATACTCATCGTTGGCTCGGTGCTTATGAGCTCAGCATTCGAACGGATCCAGATGATGGTGGGGCGTGTCATCGCTGGTATCGGCAAGTTTCTCTTCATTGCATTCCGAGTGGGTCGACTCAACGTCTTTCTCCAGGGATCGGTTACATTACATCGGGTATATTTCGGCCTCAGAAGCCTGGTTTTGCGTCCAGACATGGTCACTCACCAGATTTGCCTTATCAGTGGCCCCTGTCTACCAGAGCGAGATAACGTTGCCAGAACACCGTGGTTGGCTAGTCTGCTGCCAATCGACTGGCATGCTCGGCGGGCTCATGCTTGGATACTGGATAAACTACGGGTTCTATTTCTACACGAGCTCAGTGCAATGGCGTTTCCCCCTTCTTTTCCAGTCTGTCTTTGCCATCTACGTCGTCGCCGTCACGCTCTGGCTTCCAGAAACGCCGCGTTGGCTCATGCAGCACGAACCTACACCCGATCGGGGCACCATCGTCCTTGCAAAGTTGCGAGGAGTTTCGGCCGATCATCCTGTAGTTCAGCATGAGCGCGCGGAAATCCTGGATGCAATTTCCCTCGAATCGCAGGAGAAAGGTACTTGGTCGGACCTTTTCAAAGACCACGGCATTCAGGGAAATAAGCGGTTTTACCTTGCTGTCGCCCTCCAGTTTCTGCAAGAGATGTCAGGTAACGTCTACAACAATATGCAATCGCACGGCGTTCAAATCTGTCCTATCAGGCATCAACATCGTCACGTACTATGCGCCAACGTTGTTCCAACAAAGCCTAGGCATGTCACAAGAACGGGCTCTTTTCCTTGGCTGTTTTTTGCAAGTGTGGTATCTCATCGCCTCCTTTGCTACTGTAAGCATATGGGCGTCCATATTTCTTCGGCATCTAACTGCGATGTCCTGGATGTAGTGGTACACTATCGATCGTGTCGGACGTCGAAAGCTCTTGATCTCGATGGCATGGGGACAGTGTCTCGTGCTTGTATTCGAAGCTATCTGTGTGAAGCTGAACACATCCCAGGCAAGTATCGGCGCTGTCTTCTTGATCTTTGTCTACGAAGCGTGCTTTACTTGGGGTCGGTCGTTATACCTTTGTTTTCATGTTCAATTCCGACGTGTTCACGTAGGTTGGATGGCGACCGTCTGGCTTTACCCGCCAGAGATCTTACCTCTCAAGCTCCGTGCAAAGGGTGCCGCACTTTCGACGGCATCCGATTTTCTGGGAAACTTTGTGGTTCGTTTCCGTCCCGTTTGAAACAGCAGAATAGTGCTTTTGATCCAAGCGCGCATGTATGTATTTTTTCAGGTCGTCCAGATCACACCGCCCGCGTTACGCAACATTGGATACAAGACGTACATCATCTTCGCGGTCTGCAACTTTGTCAATGCATGTATCGTGTGGGCGTTGTATCCCGAGACGGCAGGACTTACGCTTGAGTCGGTCGACGATCTGTTCCGGCGAGATGACGAGCCTGCTGGTTCACGCAAGTTCGGGTTGCAATGGTCGATCGTCGAAAAGGCAGCAGCCGCTGTAGAGAGGGTTAAGAAGGACCGTGCCACCGGCGTCGAGGTCGCGGTGCAGTCGGGTATGGTGCGGGAAAAAGAATCTTAGGGTTGATGAGTCTGCACGAGTATATTTAAAAGTCACCATGACATGTGGGAGCACAATACGAATACATGCTCTGCGGAAGAAAGCTATGCTATCGGGCATAATTTGCGACGTTGCTCGAGGGGGCTGGCCGTGATGGATGTGATGAAGTCCCTGTGCAACACGAGGGAATGGGGGGATTGGTGCACTCGGCCATTGGCGGGCTCGCGAGCGCATGAGGAAGTAAGATACGCCGTTGAGGCCTAGGAGCGTCGGTTGTATTATAAAACTTCTTCAGAAAATGACATCTCGGGTCGCGGTCCCCTTCAAAACATGGACATCAGCTCCTTTCCTGTGCCCGGGGACACCGTTTTCCCCTATGCTACTTCCACTACTGTTGAATGGACTTGTGGATGAAATCCGCCTTGCAAAAAAAAAAAGAGTCCAAGTATTCTGAATTGCGCACTTTATGTCCATGACAGGTCGATGACAGGCGCTCAGGTCCCGACTCCCGAAGTGATCCTGTGTGTGAGATCTGATGCTGGTCGGTAAGGAAACACGTGTATTCTAGGAGACAGCGTGAGTAGACGACTGCACATCCCTTGTCCCATCTCCCCGATACCTGGCCAAGCATGAATTCGAGAAACAGTCCACAATCGAGGAATGGTGCGTACGTGGGCGAGACGTTTAAGAGTGCGATACTGACGGAGACCCTAGAGTCGAGTGAAAACAGTTCCATCTCCACCACCGTTCACAAAACTGAAGCAAAACCCTACAAAATCGTTGGTCGGCACGACATTTATTCAGTTGCTTTCCTCGTCGATGGGAAGCACATTGTGAGCGGCGATAAGGAAGGGAAGATTCGACGCTGGCGAGCGGAAGACGGCACCTTGAAGGAGGTGGAGACGCCAATGGATGCGAGGAGCGTGATCAACGACATGGCAGTGTCACTCGACGGGAAGCAGATCGTATGCGGAACGGACAGTGGCGAGGTGACAGTGTGGGATGCGGAGAGCCACAAGCAGGCAGTGACCAGGTGGCAAGCCCACAGCGGAGCGGTGGGTGCGGTGGACATCTCACCGGATGAGACGAGAGTCGCAACCGGATCGAGTGACAAGACTGCCTGCGTCTGGTCACTCTCGACTGGCCGGCGACTGCTCGGTCCCTTGGAACACAGGGACACCGCGATCGCGGCCAAGTTCTCACCCGACGGACGCCTCATCGCCACTGCAATGTGGCAGGACTCCATTCGGGTCTACGACGGTCAGAACGGCCGCCTCCTCACCGACGTCCCAATCAAGGTCGATAGCCACCACAACCAATCCCTCGTCTGGGTCAGCAATAGCAAGAATCTCTTCGTCTTGTCTTTCACCGGCAAGATCAACTACCTCGACGCGTCAACTGGGACCACGCTCTCTTCATGGCCCATTCACAGTGGCAGCCCGACGAGGTGCATCGCGCTGGCGAGCAATGGCACATTCATCGCAGCCTCCGCCAGCTCCTCGGTGTCATTCTGGGACACTACCACGCACAAGCAAATCGGGTCTATCATCAAGCACTCGCATCAAGCCGTGTCCATGGCCATCTCAACAAACTACGACCTTGTGATTGGCGGATTCAAGGGAATTACCCTGTGGAACATCCATGATGTACTTCCCTCATCGCATCTTAAAGATGTAAGTGCACTCGCATTAGAAGTTGACTGTGGGATTCGTTCCTAATGATAAACCGCCTTGTTGACGACGACAGATGCTCCGCGAGCAGGACATCCAGCGCATGAAGGCGGAAAAGGCGGACCTCGAGGAAACCACCCAGTCTCTTCGTGTACAGGAAGAGAGCTCTAGTACGTTTATCAGCGCGCTGACGTGCGCTTCGTTGACGTCAATGTTCGTTAGACAGCAAAACTGCAAATCTCGAGGAGACCGCCCAGCAACTCCGTAACCAACTCTCTGACTTGCGACGTACAACTACCCAGGAGAAGGACGGCCTGAATGAAACCATCGAGCCCCTTCGTGAGTGGTGCATCGCCATTCTCACTCGCGCGTCATTGACATCCGCGTCTATTAGAGAGCGAGATCACCCATCTCGAGGCAATTGCTCAGCAACTCCACACCCAGCATGCCGACTCCCAAGAGTGCGGATAGCCCCGTCCAGAACCCTGATACGCACGACTCGGAGCGGGAAGATCAATGCGAGGCCCTGTATGCAGCGGGCCGCGTAATCGATCCCGTGAACCAAGTCGGCGGTTTAAATAGGTCCAATACTCGTTCCACAGAACACCTGACGCCCTCTCTATTGTGGCATTCCGCTCGGACTCGGACGGTCATGGCGGCAGCTTTATCATGAGCAAGTGCGCTCATACAACCCGTCCCGCGCCCGTTCCAAAAATCAGTCAAGGCAATCCCCTTTCGTTTTAGTGTCCGATGGAGTACAACTTGAATCAAGTCCCTCGATACGTTCACCAAGATGACGGGCTCAGAACGGCCCATCCACAGCACAATCCCAGGGTTGGATCATGCCTGACATGCAACGGCAGTAGGTTTCTCGGACGCTACAATTGCACGCCGGCCCGCACCCATTGAGCACGCGGCGTGGTGTTTGATTCAAATTAGTCCATTACCTTTTTACCTAGGCACACCGTTGTAGGCAGTGGGTACGATTCATACGAAAGGGTATGATTAGACGCTACCCCCGGAAGGAGGTTGGGGCAAATAACGAATGTAGGAAATACTATGCTCAGTCTGATGCCATGATGTACGGGACGGAAATTTTGTCGTTCGTGGCATGGCGGAATGTCCATATCATCAATCATCTGCGTCAGCTTCGTCTTACGTTCTGGCTGCCCCAAACGCATTGCAGCAATGATCCTACTCCTGATCGGGGCCCCACTGTCCCATGTAGCCGCAATGGACCGCGTATGGTGGTACACCGTTGATCGCGTTGGATGTCGCAAGCTCCGAGTGGACCGTGATGGCATACGGACAGTATCTTGTGCCCGTATTGCTTAGAAGCTATTTGCGTCAAGCTGAATACATCCGGGCAACACTCTCCAGATATACGAGAAACAATGCTTTATTGAATACATCGATTATCCGCAGAAAAAAAAAGAGGACATGAGGATGAAAGAGGACGGGATCGAGACTCGGACAATAATCTATCATGTAGCCCACCCGCCAACTACCTATACCACCGTCAGTTTCCAACTTCACACACGCAAGGGGGTGAAGAGAAAAGAAGAGATGTACGTTCGACCATGACAACGATCGTGTCTGTCGTTCAAGAAAATAGGGGCCAGTGCACGTAAGTTCTAGCACAACAGTCGAAACGAAAACGAAAAAGGACTACGACTGAAACGATTCTGTACTCACCATTGTCCTCTATTTCGACCGAGGACGGCGTATCGTCTTCGTTTATCCCATTCCCGTCGAACAAAAAGCTGTTCGTGGGTCAGAAGAAAGAAATATTGGTATGGGTATTCGCATGCGCAACGTGAGCGTCTCTCCAGAAAACCCAAAAATAAAATAAAACGATAAAAAAGGAAGTGGAAGAGGAAGAGGAAGAAACGTGCACCGAATGCTCAACACGTCCTTGCCACCTTGGCCGCATAAGATCCTTGCAGCTTGCTCGACCTTGTATTTTGCTTGAGTTTGAAGAAGACTTCGAGCTGACGACCTGCATACACGCGCGCGAGGAATCGTGTCAGCATTAACACACCAAGGCACCAAAAGAGGGAACTTTTTGGAAAGGACGGCATACCTTGACCTTGATGGGGCATTTTCACTTCGCCCTGAGTCTGGGATGGATCCATTTCAGCCATCCTAACCCGCCAGTCAATGTAGAAGATCACACCGCCCGCGTCACGCAATATTGGATACAAGACATCGTCTTCGCGGCCTTCGACTTCGTCAATGCATGTATCGAGTGGACATCTTACATATCCTGAGACGGCAAGACTTACGCTTGAGTCGGTCGACGATACATTCTTCTGCAAAAGATGCTATCTTGCGAACCTGCACACCGACACTATTGTTGTTCGGTTCAAACATGCTAGATTTATCATTCAGGAGGCAATTTATGACGTAGCTCGAGGGGGCTGGCCGTAACGGATGTGATAAAGTCCCTGTACAAGACGAGCGAATGCAGGCCCATTCGACCACTGGCGAGCTCGCGATCGCACGAGGAAGTAAGATACGCCGTTGAGGGGCGTCGGTTGTGTAAGCTTCCTTGAAGGTGACATCTCGGGTCCCCGTCCCCTTCAAACTGTGGACATCAACTCCTTGCTTGTGCTCGGGGACACTTCTGTTTTCTCATGCTTCTTGCACGACTTTGAATAGATTCGTGGATGGAATCCGCTTTGCAAAACAAGAGTCCAAGTATTCTGAAGTGCGCACTCTATGTCAATGATAGGATGAGAACAAGCGCACAGGTCCCGGGATGATCCTGTGTCCGTGGGTAGGTAAGGAGCCACGTGTGTGCCAGAAGACAACAGCGTGCTGAGTGGATGACCACTCATCCTTTGTCCCATCACTCTTATTTGTCCCATCACTCTTATACTACCTGGCCAAGCATGTTTCGGGGAAAAATCCGACTGTGGAAGCATAGTTACGGTAAGTATGTGGGCGAGGCGTTCAAGAGTGCGATACTGACGAGGACCCTAGTGTCGCCGACTCGGAGTGAGAAGAGTACTATCTCCAATACCGTTGACAAAAATGAAGCAAAATAAATAAAAATCGTTGGTCAGAATATCATACATTCAGTTGCTTTCGTCGTTGATGGGAAGTACATTGTGAGCGGCAGTTCGGAAGGGAAGATTCGACGTTGGCGAACGGAAGATGGCAAGGAGGTGGAGACGCCAATCAGTGGGAAAAGTGGGGTTAACAACATCGCAGTGTCACGAGGCGGGAAGTGGATCGTAAGTGGGACGGACAGTAGCGAGATCACAGTGTGGAATGTGGAGAGCCACAGGAAGGTAACTGGGTGGAAAGGACACCGCAATTCGGTGTATGCGGTGGATATCTCTCCAGACGAGACGAGAATCGCAACCGGATCACCAGATGATTTCACTGCCTGCGTCTGGTCACTCTCTGCTGGCCAGCGACTGCTTGGTCCCTTGAAACACAGCGACAGTGTGGTTGCGGTCAAGTTCTCGCCCAACGGATGCCTCATCGCCACTGCCACGTCGAGTTGTCACTCCGTTCGGGTATACCACAGTCAGAACGGCCTACTCCTCGTCGACGTCCCAAAGGTAGCTGGCAGACGAAACCAATCCCTCGTCTGGGTCAGCAATAGCAAGAATCTCTTCGCCTTGTCTTCCACAGGCAACATCAACTATCTCGACGTGTCAATCGGGACCACGCTCTCTTCATGGCCCATTCACAGCGGCAGCCCGTCCAGGTGCATCGCACTAGCGAGTAATGGCACATTCATTGCAGCCTCCGCTGGCTCCTCGGTATCATTTTGGGACACTACCACGCACAAGCAAATCGGGTCTATGATCACTCATACAGATCAGGTCACGTCCATGGCCATATCAGCAAACTACGACCTTGTGATTGGTGGAAGTAAGACAATTACCCTGCGGAATATCTATAATGTCCTTCCCTCATCCTATCATAAAGATGTAAGTGCAGTTGCATAAAAAGTTCAGTGTGTGGGATTCGCTTCTAACGACAAACCATTTTGTTGACGAAAATGGATGCTTCGTGACCAGGAAATCCAGAGCATGAAGGTGGAAAATGCAGTTCTCGATGAAGCCATCCAGCCCCCTCGTGTACAGGAGCAGAGCTTTAGTGCGTTTATTTGCACCCTGACTTGCGCTTTGTTGACCTTGATGTTCATTAGACAACAAAATTGTGTTTCTCGAGGCGACCGTCCGGCAATTCCGAGACCAGCTCTCTGACTCACGACGCGCAGCTGCTCAGGAGAAGGATGGCCTTAATGAAATCATCCAGTCCCTTCATGTACAGGAACAAAGCTCTAGTGAGATTAGCACCTTGTGACTCACGCTTCATTGACATTGATGTTCATTAGACAGCAAAATTGCGGATCTTGAAAAGGCCAACCAGCAACTTCATAACCAGCTCTCTGACTCGCAACGTGCAGTTGCTCAGGAGAAGGACGGCCTGAATGGAACCATCGAGTCCCTTCGTGAGTGTTGCATCACCACCCTCACTTGCGCGTCATTGACCTCCGCGTCCATTAGAGAGCAAAATCATTCATCTTGAAACAACTGTTCAGCAACTCCACACCCAGCATGCCCCTTTCCAATACAGTCTGGATAGCCTCATCCAGATCCCTCATACACACAACTCGGAGCAGAAAGATCAATGCGAAGCCCTGTCCGCAAAGAGCCCCACAGTCGATTCTGCGGTGTCTCTTCTCGAGATCAAGAACACCGTAAGCGAGGAGGTCGGAGCCAACAGGTTGTTAATGAATTGGCATGCTAGTGAGCCTTGTCGTCGTCCATTTGGATGGAGCATTCAATTCATACCATCAGAGTTTACATCCCGATGCATCACGACGCTGGAAAGATTTGGAGATGACGCATTGAATGCCGGGAAGGATGACGAAGCGGTTGCGGCGTACTCTACTGCGTTATTGTTCAGTCCCTCGACTCCAGACACCACACTGATCAAGTGGGCAAACACTGCTGCTAAGGTATGGTTAACGTGGTAGTTTAAATCTGGATATTAACTCTCTTTCGTTTCAGTTCCAGTTTGCGAGGTTTGACACTTATCGGGTGGTTTGCGATGTTCTCGAAGGCAACGGTCGCGTCACGGAGGCATTCGAGTGTTTCCAACGAATGCAGAAGGAGGTCGGCGAGGACAGTGAGCGAGTGCAATGGGAACTCAGTGAGCGACATCAAGAACAATGCAATCAACGATTGTCTGAGATGGGACACAGGTTTTCAACGGCGATGCACAGAGGCTAGAGAAGCTCGGCGATGCCACGATGGATTCGCGGAGCTATGATGAAGCTGCCGAACACTTCTCGACCGCATTATCGATTAACCCAGTGGATCGCATGAGTATCTTCATCAAGCGAAGCAAAATACGAGTGTTGATGAACTCATGGGGAGATGCACTAAGTGATGCTGACGAGGTATCTTCGTCCTCACGTTGTATCAAACTGTGTTCGTTAACAGACTGTGTAGGCCATTAAGCTCGACCCGTCCTCTCATCGAGGTTACAAGCAGCGGCATACAGTATTACATGGTGCAGGACAATACACCGAGGCCGTTGAAGCATTCCATACAATGCTTTCAAAACTGGACGAGTCACCCGACGAACATATTCGCGGTGAGTCATTTCCTCTGAATCACGATCACTCAGATCACCAGATATTGATCAACATCAATTATAGCACTTCGTCCCCAGTATTTCGATGCTATCCCGACGATTCGGAAAATTGTCGAGCAGACCGTTCGTCATATGCCGCGGGTACTCATCGACACCACC
>JBBPLK010000315.1:0-23153 GCA_038089735.1 Exsudoporus frostii | reverse complement strand
TCTTTCTCTCTTCTTTCTTTCCTTTATGCTTCACTTTGAATTCTATTTTAGAGGAAGGGTCACTCTAGTCTCTACAGTTTATAATCAGGTAAGTTCACATATGCGTGAGCCATTATAAGTGTTTTTCTTTGTTTTTAATTTTTGCTTTTTTATGAGTTTTCTTAAATATTCATTGTAAGTGTTTGTTTATATTTCTTCTATGCTTTTTTGTGATTTTTGGTAGTCAAAAGACAGTCTATAATGATGCATAGTTCATGTTGTAAATAGAATCCTGCAATAATAATTATGATAATTATGACATTTATTAAAGCTGTGATAATTGTGAAATTATTGAATTTCCTATTAAAATAAATTTTTTATCAAAATTTTTTTTTTCAGTTTTTTGTATCTAAATAGTATTGATGATAATACATTATAATACCTAATACTATGTGAAAGTATTATACAACCTGATAATATCCTAGCTGGTAGACAGTCCTGATTATACACTATCTGATAGATAGTCCTTGTCATTTATAGCATGGCAGAGAATTCTAATCATGTTTGTCTACAAGATGTTGATATGGCAATATGATAAATATGGTCATTGCTATAAATCTCCCATTTAATATATAGCCTTATCAATGTGTGTATCATAATGCTACATCATATAAGGATTTGGTAATTTGATAATGTATATATAGTATTATCTTTTGTGAAAACATTCCTGATGTGACTATAAGCCTGTTGTTCATTATGATTAAGTGGGTAGGTCTTGGCCCACTTGGGTATGAATGAGCCCTTGAGTGTGATAATATAATTATAAGATCAGGAGGGTGGTGATCTTGTGGGGATTTTCTCTGAGAATATATCTACATATTTGCTGAAAGCTAGTCGCAGGGTGATTTTCTTTTTTGTCTCCTCTTGGGCAATCATTGTTGATATTGTCATCCATTTAATGTCAAATTTGAAAATGCAACTACTTGTATTGACCTGCATGAAATAATAATTGTGCCTGATCAGGAAAATATTTCTGATATCTGCTTTTATAGTATCCAAGACTACCCTATGAACTACCTATTCACCAAGCTTTATACAATTCTGACTTCTGGTTATTGAGATATAACCATTTCTCTATTTCCTACTCATTTTCTACACCATAGTAGTAACCAGCTGTAAAGCATGTAATATTGGCAGTTTATTCTTACACCAACATAGCCTTTGCCTTGCTTAGATACAAAAGTCAAATGGTTCTTACTTTACTTAAAGTACTATTGCAATTACCATTCAAGTAAAGAATTAGCCCCCAAATCCATTGAGTCACATCACTATTGCCTTGATTAGAATGCTGTCACAATCACCACCCAGATATAGTATTGGACATATTAGGAACTTGACTCTCAGGCCTCAAACTCACATTCCTGATTCAGCTGTTTCAGAAGGATAAGACTAAATCAATGTAAATAAATTGATTTCCATGAAAATTTATAGCCCCAAAACCTATGTAGCATAGCCCTATGACTCAGAGAGAGTCAGCACATAGCCTCTGGTCAATCTGACTTGTAACATAGCCTCTAGAAAGCCAAAATAGTAAAATCAAATATGAGAAGCTAGATTGGAATTTCAAATAGGAAGGTATGAGTCAAAGTGACTTATAGCATAGCCTTACCCCAGAATAACTCATACTAACTCATTGTAACTCGTTGTGACTCACTCTGACTCAGTCAGGATCAAAATGAGTCCTTGAATTGCAAAATGGCAAACTCAGACCAATGGCAAAAGTGACTCAAGGTACCAGAATATATTGAGATGTCAATACAGCCACTGATAGAAGTAGTATATAAGGAGGGCAGTTTTGCCTATAAGAATCATAAGATAATATTTCATATCTTACAGCAGATATCTCATAGCTTAGAGTAGCTTGAGAACTAAGATCAAAATAGGACTCCTCTGAACAAAAAGAGAAGGATTAAGTACTTGTATTAGATTACTCATATAGTTACCATACTTGGCAAGGGAGCATAGCCACTCAGCAGAAAGGCAACCCCTTGATTACATAAGTAAGTTACTAGGTGGCCACTAAGTAGAAAGATAACTGTAACTGAGGTAAATCTAGCCTAAGAATATCTAGTAACCCTACAATTGAAGTCTTGCTCAAGAAGCTCTCCAGTAGCCCCAATAAAATAAGGTTTTGATAATCATTATTGTATGATTACTAAAAGACATATAAGGGATGTTTCTTCCATATAGACTAGTAGAACCAACTGCTATTAGTTTAGATATTAGTATAGTGAGCAAAGTATAGTAAAAGTGGTCTATAGCTTCTAAGCCTTGTTTATCAACAAGCCAAGCTAATTGCTTAGGTGATCATAGGTTAAATTCCTTGATACCATCAGACTAAGTAGGACAGTTGCTTAGATAAGCCACCCCATTAGGCAGAAGCCCCTAAAATTAACAAAAGTTGGACAATAAGCAGAAAATAAGTCTTCTACTTGATAAAACTATTAGTCTTCACTAGCTAGAAGAATGCTAAACCCCTTGTCCCTAGGCTATTAGTATTTGGGAGAGGAAGAACAACTGGCAATCCAATTAGCTAAACTTTTAACTCACTCAAATAGGATAGTAAGCTACTAGACATCTCTTTGAGCTGGTAGATAAGTTGTCTATCACCAGCTCATAGTGTAATTGGAACCAGAGGAAAGGTTGAGGGATTACCTAGCATTCTAATCATCTATTTTCTGAAGTATTGACATCAGTGCCTCCAGAGTTTTTTATGGTCCAGTGGAAAGTGGTGTTAGAAATCCTGGCTGGAAAGCAATGTCAGTTGGAACACCCCTCTGCTGAAAGTGTCATTCTCAGCCACCAGTTGAATTGCTTGCAGTGAGTATTTTCAGAGGATGTTCTTAATCCTTCATTTAGTTTGTATTATAAATTCTCTAATGTATATAAAGGTCATTGGGTTGATATAATGCCATCACCAAATATGTCAGTCTGATATGAAGCACACTGCCGATGAGATGATCCTGGTACCTTATACAAGATATTGCTGATTACTTTTATAACAAATTTCTCTGGATGTATAATAGTTTTCTATGTACCTGGGTTGTTGTTAAGTATATACACTCATCAAGAATCTGTAACCTGCCCATAGCATCCAACTACTTATACCTCATAAACTCTGAAGACTTTACCCCTGCCCATTTAAGTACCATGTCTTACATATAATATGTTATGCAAGTTTGAAATCTGCTTACCCTTGGTACCCCATGGCACAACAGCAATGTTATGTCAACTGTGATGTCAACAACTGACACTCTCATGTCAACCAATCCTTAGAAGTTCTTCTAGTCCAGGATGGAGACTTAGCATGTATTGGCAACATGTGGAAACCAGATAGCCTTGCTGTACTGAGCTAGCTATGGTCAAGGGTTCTAGGCTCCAGCTATCAACCACAAAGACATTGGTGGAGTTATGTAAGCAGTGAGCAAGCAAGTGCCAACACCTGTTGATAAAAGAAGGGGGATGGTGGCAGAGTCCCAAGTTGAGTAAGAAGACTTCCAGAAGTGGAGGGCTTTGAAGCAAGGGAAGATTGATGAACACAATGTATTGTGTAGATCAAGGCTAGTATTATATGAATGGGAGAAGCCCATTATAAATTGGTAGAAGGCTCTTTAGGGCTGGTAAGGATACAATAGGAAATGTGAAATAGTGGAATGTGAGGCTGTGCATAAAGAGAGTGTAGTCAAGGAGGCAATGTCCAAAAGCATATGTAAGAATCACAAAGAGACTAAGTATGATTATGTGTGGATGATGGGAGTGTAATCATGTTGATGTGAAGGCATAAGTATAATGATGAGATGACTATGTGGGGCGTAATCATGCTGACAAGAACATAAATAAATCTAAAATGAGGAAATGAGGTGGAGAGACTCAGTCTTTAGAAGGCAATGCTCAGAATATTGCCACCTACAAACTGGTCTCAAATTTTGAGAGATCCCATTATCATTGGTAATCATGTCCCAAATGTCTTGGGATAGTGGAAAGGGTGGAAGGTGGAAAAAAAATAGAGGATCCCAAATGTCTGTAATAAGCAATCCCAAGGATGCTGCTAGAGTTCCTCTTTAATATTGGCACTGATAGAATTCCACCAATATATTGCCTGATCATTGCAAGTAGATCATACACCTCCTGGGGAGAGTTATAATGCTAATGATATGGTGTCTTCCAATTCACCATGATGCCAATCACAAGAAAATACTTCCCCATCTTGCAAACACCTTGGGTATATCCAGGATCCCCTTCTCCATTGCCCTCTTGGCAGCCTTGATTATATCTTCTCTTTTAGCCTGGAACAAGCTAGGATGTATCATAGCTGGTGCCTCCCACCAGCAGTATATTTATTTCCATGATCTTCTCTAACCACTCCCTTCCTCTATCCTCAGCATTCTTTTGCTTTAGTATTGCTGATACTTTGGACAGTCTCCAGGAGCTCACCTGATCTATGTAATATTATGCTAGAGACATGTTGATGCATCCCATCAAAGGTTCAGCCAGTAATGGATTGAATAGTCCAGCATCAGTGCACCACCCACTGTCAGC
Source organism: Exsudoporus frostii (assembly GCA_038089735.1). Lineage (NCBI taxonomy): Eukaryota > Fungi > Basidiomycota > Agaricomycetes > Boletales > Boletaceae > Exsudoporus > Exsudoporus frostii. Next base: position 18,575 of record JBBPLK010000315.1, on the reverse strand, counting down.
ATTTTGGCAACTCCACCTAAGTGCATCCAATACCTGATAATCTTGTTCTAACTGGTCAGACTTAGGCAATTCCCAATAGCAAGCTAATATATTTTCCAATCAGTGTTGAGGGCCCTTGGAAGGTATCATAGCAGAATTATGCCATCTAAGTCCATTATTACCCCTGGTTAGTCTATCATTTCTTCCTACCCAGGTGAAAACCAAGCTAGCAGCTCTGCTTTCCATTCTTCATTCTTTCTGACATTGTGCTTGTATATCACCTACATAAGCTCTTCCACAGATATGTCAACATTTTCTGGACCATGAAAACAATTCCTGCATAATTTTATGTATAACATACTTGTATTCGAATATGCCTCCCTGAGCTAGTCAGCAATCTGAGAGGCATCTTGTACCAATTTCAATGGAAGATTTAGGCTTGGTGTGACAATCAGATTAGTATCCTGTGCCATCTTTACCAGAGTCTCTGGCTGTTACATCAATCCTGATGTCAACAACTAACATGTTTATGTCAACCAATCCTTGGGGATTCTTCCAGTCTGGGACAGAGATTCAGCATGTATAGGCAACATGCGGAAACCTGGCAGCCTTGCTACACTGAGCTAGCTATGGTTAAGGGTCTTGGGCTCCAGCTATCAACATTGAAGGCACTGGCAGAGTCATGTGAGCAGTGAGTGAGTGAGTATCAACAATTTTATTGATAGAGAAGTAAGATGGTGGTGGAGTCCCATCTAGGCATGAGTGGAGATGGGTTTCAGAAGCTAAGGGGTTCAAAGTGAGGGGAAGATTGATAAAGATGATATATTGTATAGATCAAGGTCAGAGTTTACAAAGTGGGAGAAGCTTGATATAAATATCTAAGAGGCTCTTTAGAGCTGGTAAAGATATAAGAGGAAAATAGAAGATGAGATCTACAAGGCTATACATAAAGAGAGCATAGTTGAGGAGGCAATGCCCTGGAGCATAAGCAAGTATGATATATAGGAATAAGCATGATTACATGTAAGAGGAGAGAGCATAATCATGCTGATGTGAAGGCATAAGCATCATGATGAGAAAGGTAATGTGAGGCGTAATTATGCTGACAAGAAATATAAACAGTCCAAGATAAAAATGAAATAGAGAGAAATGAGGTGATGGGACTCAGCCTTCAGAAGGCAATGCTTGAAACATCACCACCTATGAATTGGTTCCAGATCTCTGAGGAGATCCCTTCATCATTTGTGATCATGTTCCATAGGGCTTGGAATGGTGGAGAGGGTGGAAGTAAGGAAAAAGGTGGGGGGTTCCAGACATCTGTAACACAATGTCCATGAATGTAAATGATAATGACAAAGAGAATAAGCATGATTACACATGGGTGATGGAAGCGTAATCATGCTAATGCAAAGGCATAAGCATGATGCTGAGATAGCTATGCAGGGCATAATCATGCTGACAAGATAAATAATAAGACTGAAATGAAAATGAAATAGAAGGAATGAGGCAGGGAGACTCAGCCTTCAGAAGGCAATGGTCAGAACATTGCCACCTATGAACTGGTTCCAGATCTTCTAGAAGATTCTTTTATTGTTGGTAATCATATCCCAAAGATCTTGGGATAGTGGAGAGGGTAGAAGGTGGAAAAAAGGTAGGGAGTCCCAGATGTCTATAATATTACCCTCCTCATAGTCTTGAAGTTCCATCTCAAGAACTCCTATCTTCCTCATTGACCTTGTAGTGGGAGAGGTCCCAGGTAACATCATTAAAGGGGTTAGGGAATACAACATGAGAATAGAAGATGCAGGAGTGCCCATGTTGTTCACAGTGGGAGCAATGAAGTTCAGGACATTTGTAGTTGGAATATCCAAGGGTAGTTTGTCCACAAATGGAAGAATGATAATGGAGACAGTTAGGGTATAGATGGTCTGTGGCTCAACACTGGTAACATCAAGTCAGAATGATTGGACCTATATTGCCAGGTCCTGTGGAAATGGTGATGGGAAGGGGTAAAACTTATAGAGAATTGGGACAAGCATCCATGATTGTGAAGAATGGGGTTGGAGTGGGGATTCGAATGGATTTCACAGAATTGGTATGAGGTGGAGGGTGCCACTTTGGAGTTGCTTCTAGTGCAGAGCAAACATTATTGGTGACAGGGGAAGAGGCCAGCCTAGTAGCAAACATGATGGTATTTCTTCTCCATAGGAAGCAAGGAGGAATGTGGGGACGTCCTGTGGGAGTAGATCTGCTTGGTGGTACAATGGTAGAGGTGTATGGAATAATAGGGGAGGATGGGAGAGTGAGGATGAGTACAGCATTGGAGTCCTTTTCTTGAGGAGGGTTTTCACTAACTGGATTGTCTTGTTCAGCAAGCAAATCTTGGCTGGCATTGATAGCAAGGGAGCTAAGAGAGGAATGGAAGGTTGTAGCTGCCTGATAAATTCAGAAGAGGCTAATGAGAAGGGGATGATCTACATAGAAAGATGATTATTTGCTTTCCGAGAGCAAAAGAACAACAGGGGAGAGAACAACATTGATGATGGAAGATGGGAGGAGAGAGATGACATAGTCTCTTGACATATAGTATAAGAGGTTAGGGTGAGTTCTTGTGCCTTAAGAAAGCACTGCTCAGGAGTGAGGATAGTGGAAGATTCCTGTGTGGTGGTGGTCTAGAAGGGGTTAGGGGCACCTGCTGAACACCAGGTGGCCCTAGTAAAAAGAGTATGAATGGTTGAGTAAATATGGAATAGGACCATGAAGTGGGTGAGTGTTGTTGGCAGGAAAGTAGAGTAAGGCTCAGAGTGCCTGATAGACTATGGTGCTTTCAAGGATGGTGGCATACAGAAGGCAGCAGGCAAATGGGGATAAACAGTCTAGTTGTGTGGAGAAAGGTATTGTCATGGATCTAGTAGTCATGGTGATAGGGGCAGGAGATAATCTGGCAGAAGCAGGAGCATTCTGCAGTGTGCTTGGGAACATTGAGTTCCAGATATTGGACTTGGAGGTGGGCTTGGGTGAGGGCTTTGAAAATGCAGGCGAGGGTGAGGAGGAGTAATTGACAGTGGGGGATCATGAGGAGAATCATAATCCTCATTGATCTTTATACTCCTTAAGTATTGCTGGAGCATTGCCCAGATTTGACTCCAATTTCCAAGTCTGCTCAGCATCAGAATAGCCTTTCCAATGAATCAGGTACTGTTTTCTTGCAGCTATACCTTGGTAATTGATGATCTTGTTGATTTTGTATTCCTCTTCTGTTCTGACAAGTTCTGGTGGAGGCTGTGGGCAGTTGGGGCCGTGATCTGGAGTTTCCCTATAGAATGATAGGAGGAAAGTGTGGAACATGTTGTTGATTTTTCATTATTTTGGTAGCTTCAGCTGAAAGGTTACAGAAGATACAACTTGAGTGATCTTGAAGGGGCCTATTCATTTGGCAGAGAGTTTCCTAAAGGATACTTGAAGTTTGAGGTTTCTGGCTTCAACCCAAACCTTATCTCTAACTTTCCAGGGTTTGAAGTGGGAAAAGGTTTATTCCTTCATCTATTGTTGGACAAGTTTTGTGGGCTGCTTTGGCTTCCTTCTGTGTGTCCTCTATCTGATTGAGTCACTGCTCAAGAGCTGGAAGGAAGGTTCAACCAATGGGAAGGTAGGATCAGGGTTTGTATTCCATGATTAGAGAGAAAGGAGATTTGCCAGTAACTGAGTGTACAGCAGTATTGTGGGCAAATTTGACCATGGGGAGTTTCAACCATGTCTGGGATTGGCCTTTGCAGATGATGCAAAGATATGTTTCAAGTTCCTGGGTATAGTGCTCAGATTCTCTGTCAGTTTGTGGATAGTAGGCCAAGGAGAGGGCTATATCATATTGAAGGAGCCTTGCTAGTTCTCTAGCAAAGGTGGATGCAAATTGGGGTCCATGATCTAACACAACTTTTTCATGTAGGCTAAACCATTTGAAGACATTGTTGAAAACAAGCTTGGCAATCCCTGCAGCATCCACCATTTTGATGCAAGAGGCAAGAATTACCCCTTACTAAGGCCATGGTTGACCATGATCATAACCAACTCATGACCATTGATTGTGGGGAGATTGGTGATAAGATCCATGGAGAGGTTCTGGAAGGGGTAGAAGCTCTTGAAGGTCAGGCAAGTGACAGTGGAGATGTTTGGATGGATAAGTACCTTGTGTGCCTGGCAAATCATGCACCCAGAAATTCATTTCTGGATGTAGATAGAGAGACCAGGCCATCAATAATCCTTGGAGAGAAGGGCAATTGTTTGGAGGTGGCCTCTATGGCCTCTTTCAAAGAAATAATAGGTGGTGGTGATTAGATCATGACAGGTGATTTTCAGCATGTGGAGGTAATATTGTTGAGAACCATGGTATTCGTTCTTCTGAACTTCTATTTCATAATCATGGTTCTAGACTCATCATATGATGTTCCATCTTGTGATTCTTGATGATACTATTCATATTATGCATCTTATCTTCATTCTTACTCATCTTTGATAAAAGCACATTATGCTATTGGATAGCTGACTGATATGTACTGTGGTTAGTCATATCTACTTATACTGCTTATTATTCCATTCTATATCATTTCATTACATCCTATGATATTCCATGGATTATTCCTTTATAGGATATATTGCACATACATACAAATATATAGTCGAGTACTATATAGACCCAGGGATTTCATCCTGGGGTAACAACAGTTCTTCTACCTGTTCTTCCACCATCCCTCATAAGACTCCAGCCTATACAGCTGAGACTACCCAAGTCTTATACCTTGACTTTAACCCAATGCTACTATCCTAGTGAGTCTCCCACTAGACCTCATTCCCTTCTTGCCCCTGTACTATCAGGTATCTTCAATCCTGAAAGGTTATGAGCCCTGCTTGAACAGCAGAGTCTGTCATTCAATATTACTGATGCCTCCCCATTTCTCATGCAATGTAGTTTGGGTTATCCAAGGATGCATATTGATTCTTCATATGATGTCTGTCACTTTGACAATATTCATGAATCAACTGGCTATTGCTGAGACCTGTAACCATATGTGGTATATGATGGATTCTGGGGTTCTCTCCTTCTGGAGAAGACCAGAGAATTTTGCATTGCACTTAATACATCATATTCTCAATGTGATATATATTCTGGATATTAACCTTCGTGTTTTAATACATCCAGAAGTAAGTTCACAACCCCAACCATCTCCACCACCTCTTCCTATCTGTTCTTGTCCTCTTTCTATCCCTTGTCCCTCTCCTTCCTATCGTCAAGGACCTGGAGCTTCTTCAAATACTATTGTCCTATTTTCCAATGCCCTCTCAAGCAAGGTCAGATTTGTTGCCACTTGGATCCTCACACTACCATTGTTAGTGTTACAGACATATAAGACCCCCTGCCTTTTTCCTCTATTTTGCCCTCCTTACCATCCCAGGCACTCTGGGACATGATTACTAACGACAAAGGAATCTCTTTGGAGATCAGGATCAGTTCATAGGCAGTGATGTTCCGAGCATTGCCTTCTAGAGGCTAAATTCGTCCACAATGCCACCATCCACTCCGTAATGGGCAAATCCCCATTTTTTCTCATTATGGGATATGAACCCCACTCCTACCCCCCACTAGAAAGAACCTTCCTTCCAGCTCTTGAGCAGCAACTCGACTCTATTGAGGATGCATGGAAGGAAGCCGAAGCTGCCCACAAACTAGCCCAACAATGTATGAAGGAATGAACCTTCTCCTGTTTCAAATCATGGAAACTAGGAGACAAAGTCTGGTTTGAGACCAGAACCTTAAACTCCAGGTCCCATCTTGAAAACTCTTGGCCAAACAGACCAGCCCCTTCAAAATCATCCAAGTCGTCTCTTCCGTAGCCTTCCAACTAAAGCTACTGCCGCAGTGAAAGATCCACAACATGTTCCACGCCTCCCTTCTATTCTCCTATTGGGAAACCTTGAAACATGGCCCTAACTTCCCATAGCCCCCCCCCGGAACTAATCAGAATGGAAGAAGAATACAAAATAGAAAAGATCATCAACCACCAAGAAACTGCCATAAGAAGGCAGTACCTGATCCACTGGAAAGGCTATTCTGACATGGAACAGACTTGGGAATCAGAGTCAAACCTGGGCAATGCTAAGGCGATGCTCAAGAAGTATAAAAACCACCAGAAGCTATTGGAATTCCCATGTCTCCCACCCTCCAATCGCTCCTCACCACCATCTCCCGCATCTCCCAAGCCCTTACCCAAGTCCATCTCCAAAAACAGTATCTGGAACTTGACATTCCTCATTACACAGCGGAACATTCGTACTTCTGCTGCATAATCTCCTGCCCCTATCACTGGGACTATTAGTCCTAATGACAGTACCCTTCTCATCACAGCTAGACCATCTAACCCCATTCACCTGTTGCCTCCTATATGCCACCATTCTTGAGAGCACCACAGTATACTAGGCACTCTGTGCCTTACCGTACTTTTCAGCCAACAACACCCTCACCCAACTCTCAGTCCTCTTCTGGATTTACTCCACACTTCAAACCCTTTTCACCAGGGCCACCTGGTGCTTGGCAGGTGCCCCTAATCTCTTCTGAACTGCTGCTGCCCAGGAATCTCCCACCATTCTCACCCTTGAGCAGTGCCTCCTCAAGGCACGAGAACTCACCCTCGATCTTTTATACATCGAGGGATTCAACTTTGCCATTGCCCTCCTTCCTATCTCCATCATTGATGTCACCCTCTCTCCAGTCATTCTTTTACTCTTGGAAAGTGAATGATTGACTTTCTACTCAGATCTCCCCCTACCCACTGGTCTCCCCTGGAATCACAGAGCCACCACCGTGTTCCCCACTACTGGCCCCCTTACCGTCAATGTCAGTAGAAGTTTGCTCCCTGACAGAGACAATCCGAGCCCTCAAGTCTCTCCTCAAGGAGAGAACTCTGATGCCATCCTTGTCCCCACTGTCCTCTCTACCCCCACCGTCATATCACCTAGTGGAACCCCAACCCCCATCTTTCCCCACATTCCCCCTCAGACCTTACAGAGGCAAAACACCATCATATTCTCCGCCGGGCTGGCCTCTTCCCCTGTCACCAGCAACATTCACTCCACACTGGGAGCAACTCGAAAATGGCACCCTATTCCTCCTACTGCTCCTATGGAGCCCATTCTGATCCCCACTCCAGTCCCACCAACCACAAGCATGGATGGTCATCCCAATCCCCCATGAGTTGTACCTCCTACCATTACCATTCTCTCAGGACCCATCAACTCAAGTCCAACTATTCCAAACTGCTGCTACACCTGTCGGTCCATGGACCACCTCCACCCCAACTGTCCCCATTACCATTGTCCAACCTATGGACAAACTGCCCTTGGACATCCAAACTACAAGTGTTCTGAACTTTATTGCTCCCACTGCAACATACAGGGTCATTCCTGAATCTTCTGCCTCTGTGCAGTATCTCCTGACCCATTCGACAATGTCACATGGGACCTCTCCCACTACGAGGTCAACAAGGGGGATAGAAGTTCTTCAGATGGAACTTCAAGACTATGAGAAGGGTAATGTTACAGACAGATGGGACCCCCCACCTTTTTCCTCCATTCTGCCCTCCTCACCATTCCAGGTGCTCTGGGACATGATTACTAATGATGAAGGAATCTCTTCAGAGATCTGGGATCAGTTCATAGGCAGTGATGTTCTGAGCATTGCCTTCTAGAGGCTGAACCTCACCGCCTCCCCTTTCACATCCTCCCAACTCTTTCTAAGTTGTTCTGAGTTGTTCTGATTCACCACCTCTGAGGCTGAGCCTCATTGCCTCCTCTTTCTGATCCATTCCATATCTTTCTGATTCTCCTCATTCTATTTGATATTCACAGACAATGCCTCCTTGGCTATATTCTCTTTACACATAGCCCAGTATCTTCATTTAGCTATTTTCCTCTTATATCTCTCACCAACCCTAAACCATAGAGTACCTATTTATACTGGGGCTTCTCCCATGACATGCTTCCCCTAACCTTGATCTACACAATCTATCGTGTTTATCAATCTTCACTCACTTCGAAGCCCTCTGCTTCTGGAAGTCCTCGCCTGCACTAGATAGGACTTCACCACCATCTCGCTTCTTAGACAGGACTCTGCCACTGTCTCCCTTCTTAGATGGGACTCCACCACGATCTCCCTTCTTAGATGAGACTCTGCCATCATCTCTAGTATCAACACAGTTGTCATTACTGCTCACTCGCTGCTTGCACGACTCTGCCAGTGCCTTTGTGGTTGGTAGCTGGAGCCCTGGACCCTTGACCACAGCTAGCTTGGTATAGCCAGGCTGCTAGGTTTCTGCACGTTGCCTATACATGCCAAGTCTCTGTCCCGGACTGGAAGAACCCCCGCGGATTGGTTAACACGAAAGTGTTAGTTGTTGACATTATGGTTGATGTAACAGTTAGAAGAGACCAACTTGAACCACTTCGAGTTCACCAGGAGTTCCCTTTCATCTTTTGTTGTCACCTCCCTAACCTGGATGATCCCACTCACACCATTTTATTGCAGTGTCCTATCAATCCAGAGATCCACAATAACTCAGATAAAGAACCTATTCCTTCTACACCTCCAAGAAGCAACTTACCAAATGCCTATCATTCAGCTCCCAGTTCCCGAAAATCCTCTCCCTCAAGAGAGAGAAGCCTATCTCCTAGTGGAGATCTATAGTGAAACAAACTTCAAACACATGGAGTTGGAAGACATTGATCCCACTCTTCCCAGAACATCATGCAACTTCCATTTGATATTTGCAACATTCTCAGAGAGACTTTGACATGTCCCTCATCCACTCCACAGTATGCAAGGAACACATGTTCTTCAGCAAGATGGTCACTTCCAAGCCAATGGTCTACCAAGACTGGAGACCGACAAGATCAATAGATCTTGGAGAATCACCCAACCATTCCAGATCTCTCCTTGTGAAACTGGTTTCTGCAACAGAATGATTAATGGGCTGGCTTATCCAAGAGAGACCCTTGCTGAAAGTTATGAAGGTGCTAGTTGGGCTTTCCCATCCAAGACTCTTTCCTCCACACCTTCCATCTGTGTCCACAATCATGAATATAAGATCTTAAAATATGTTTATTTTCCTTCACCTCACTACTCTATTCTCAAATCATTCACTCACATGAACTAGAAGCTCTCTAGGCAATTTGACCCTCTCACTCGCAATGGCAAAGAGTTCAATGCACCTCTCCAGTGTCACTGGAACCATGCCTTCAACCATCACTATTGTTTTCTCTTCCACAAAAACTCCAAGTATAGAAGCTTATGGCATACATAGAAATTGCTAAAAGCAGCCAAGACTCAAGATGAGCTTGACCTCATATATACTGTACTTGCAGGAAACACTAGTAGATGAATGCATTGAAGAGCTGGAAAGAAAGGAGAAGTAAAGTGAAGACTTCAGCAATAGTTTTGAATTTCTCAAGAACTCTCCCTTTCATCCTTTATTTCCTTTTCTTGGACTATCACCTGATTGTTATGCTTGTGATATAGGTTCTTTTGATAACTTGCTTCTACTTAATGGTGACACTTCCTTTTTCATTTTACCCTATCGTTCCCATAATGATAGAGACATCTGTATACAGGTTGGCTTAATTACCAATACATTGATTGGTAATCCACATTATTTTGCAAGACTGGGCTTCAAATCTTTCAAGTCCAAAGCCAATCTGCCAATGAGCAATCATTGAGGCTATACACAACCTCTCAAAACAAAACCATTATGAAGGAAGAATATCAGAACCAAATGTCCACTAAGGAAATAGCAGAACTCTCTTGCAATGACTCTAAGACCTGGGACTCATCAGACACAGGAATCAGGACATATAGAACTTGGATTAGGACCCACTTCTCACATTCAACTTTGTTTGAAATGTTCTTTATTGACGAATTTTATACTTCAGATCTTCTCCTCATTTTTTAGAAATGGCACTCCCTACCTCCTCCAAACTCAAGATCAACTTGACCACCATGTCCTGCATTCCAGAACTAGTTGAACAATCTAACTATCCAATATGGAGCACTCGAGTTCGTTCTATTTTTCAAGCATACTCTGTGTTTGAATTCGTTGATGGAACACTTACCCACAACAGCTTGCAAGATATAGCTGATCAAGCCAAGTGGAGGATGTTAGACTGTCATGTCCTTGGCTGTATGGCTGGGACAGTCAAGGATTCACTCACAAGCCATGTCACTTCTGACTGGGCTAACCAATAGACCTACTCCTCTGTGGCAAAAGCCTTTTGGAAGAAGCTTCAGACTCTGTTTGGCAAAGCTGGAGTACAAGGACAGTTCTATCTGTTCCACAAGATCACTTGAACTTGAATTCATTCTTGTCAAGCCACCAAGGATATCTCCTCTATCATTCAACTCTTCAACCAACTCACTCAATCTGGGCTCGACCTCCCTAATTCCTTCCATGCCATGTTGCTTCTTACATAACTTTCTAATGATCTCTTCAGTCTTGCATCCACCATCACACAGATCTTGAAGGATGGTGACTTTAACACTGATAATGTCACAAAGGCCATCTTAGCTGACCTCAACCTTCATGCAACTTGTCAACCACTTGTCACCCAGATCTTAGAAGTATCCAGAGAACCCTCCTCATCATCATCAGCTAATCAAACAAATATCATTTGATACAGTCTTCCTAACCAGAATCAATGGAGGAACTAGAACAACTCATACCAACAATACCCTGGCTCTGGTCATTCTAATGATCAGAAGAAATACAATGGACCTAAACATTCTAGGAAACCAGGGAAGCAGCAGAGGAGAGAATGGTTTGACAAGTGTCAGCAGAACTCTAAAGGAAAGAAAAAGGCACATGCACACAAGGTTGTTGGGTTTGCTAATGAGGTTGTCATGGAACTGGAAGAAGAAGCTTTTGCTTACCTGCAAACCCTTCCAGAGACAGAGATAGAGCAGATGGAGAGTGTTGAAGAAGATACTGGAATGGACATCACTGGACCCTTGTCCATGCCCTTTCAATTCCACTCCTCAGAATGCCCTTTCTGATGAGAGTGAAACACCTCATGGGCAAAAGAAGAAGAAGTCAAAGAAGATCAAGTTTTCTCTTGGAGGACTCATTTCTAACCAGGATCATTTTGAAAATATAGATGAGTTTGACCATATCTAGGATTTACTTCCTATTACTTCTTCCAAAGTAACTGTGGCTATTCCATGAGACCAAGGAGTATGTCTTAGACTTACAATGACCAAGTCATGTATGGATACAAGGACAAACAATCACAACTCCTGGATTACTTTTATCACAGCACTAACATACTAGGAGAAGATCAAGAAAGTAACTTTGCTTGTCACCACTGGATGATTCACAGTGGTTGTACAGATCATCTCTTACCTTTTGAAGATGATTTCATCCATCTATACACTCAAACAAGATATGCCTCTGTTGCTAATGGGCAACAAGTCTCTATGCATGGACCTGGCAAAATTGTTGTTCAACAATGAATCAAAGGTAAGACTCTTCCAATCTTGACTTTACGAGAAGTATGGTTTGCACCTCATGCAGCCAATCGGTTACTCTCAGTACCCACACTTACAAAGCAGGATTACACATGTGAGATCACTTACAACATATCATGGATCTGGAACACAAAAGGACAGTTGGTGATACAGGCATCTGCTTTATCTCCAACAAATAACCTTCATTGGTTTCAGTCTCTTATGATTACTCCCATGGACAGTGTTCTGTCCTCTCTTGCCATACAAGACTTGTACGATCTATGGCACACTTACTTTGGACATATCTTGAAGAATGCTTTATGACAAGCACCCTTACATGTCATGGGTCTACCTACTATCTCCATTCCTGCTTCTCTATCTTCCTGCAAAGGATGTGCTATGGGAAAGATGGCCAATCAACCACTTCTATCATCTGATAAAAGGGCCACTTGACCTCTTGCACTGGTCCACATGGATCTTATCAGTCCTATGCCAGTTGAACCATATTTGCATGCCAAATATGTTCTTACTTTTATTGATGATCATTCTGGTTATGCACTTGTTGCATTTATATGTAACAAAGATGCTGCTGCATAGCATTTCCAATCTATGGCTCACTGGGCTGAGATCTTCACCAGTCAATTGCTCACCTCTGTACATTAAGACCATGGGGGGGAATTCCTGGGCAAAGAGCTTCAAACATTCCTTTTGTTCAGAGGCATTATGCATCAAACTTCAATTCCCCATATACTCCAACAAAACAGTCATGCAGAGAGGTTCAATAGAACTTTGCTTGAAAAATCTGAAGCCATATGCCAACATGCCTGTCTGCCTAGATCCTTCTGGTAAGATGCAGTTGAAACAGCTTTGCATATTTACAACTGATAACCAATGTATTATCATCAATGGAAGACATCTATTGAAGTCTTCAATGGAGATAAACCTGATGTTTCATACTTCTGGGTATTTGACTCATATACTTATGTGTTTATACCCCCAGAACAGTGACGAGATAAGTTATCTCCTAAGGCCGAGGAGATGGTATTCATTGGATATGAATCTAATACAAAGAGTTATCACTTCTGGTCACCTGCACAATACAGAGTGTTCATTTTGACTCATATGCTATTTGATGAAACAATCTTTCCATTTTGTTCCAGAAGTCAAACAGATGGACCTGCCTCTATTCCTATAAAAAAAAAAGACCAATAGCATATGACAAACCTTCTACAGAGGAAACTCAGAGGAATCTGGAACCCTCTCAAGATTACTACATACAAGTTCCTCTCAGTATCAACATCCCCAATCAAGATCCACCAGATGCTGGGCATGCATCTGATCATACTCAATCATTATCCTACTATCCTACATGGAGACCACCTCCAGAGACAGAGTTGAATGCTCCATCACCATTATTCCTGGATTCTCCCAAAGCTTCCACATCACCTCTACCTTATTGTTCTTCACCTTTTTATCCTCCTACAAAGAGAGCTCAACCAGAGACTGGTTGTTGGAGTTTCATATCCAATAGGTATTAGTATAAACATTATGGTATTACAGACTCTCCTCCATCCTCATCATTGAAGGAAGACCCACCATCTTATGGTCCAAAATCTTGGTTACCACCATGACAAAGTGCTGATGAATCCCTACTTGAAATTTGTGGACGTCCTCACCAATATTGACCTACAATTGATGATTGTTCCACATTTCGACCACTTGTTCAACATCAATCAGCTTGCATCCCCATATCAAGAGTGTTACCAAATAATACATATGGAGATAGACCTTCTATTCAAATCGAGCGAGATCTAGAACAAGATCTGGTACCTATTCAGGAGGAGCCAATCACAGTTGAACCAGTTCCGATTCCAATGAATAAAAAAGATGACATTGATGCTATGTATAGTCAACAATGGATATGACATCATTTATTCATGGCTGTGGAAACACTGGGTTCTCTTTCAAAACATTTTAAAGATGTTCTCAAGATGAGAAAGGAAGATCAAGAGCCTTGGATGATTGCCATGAAGAAGGAGATTAAATTCCTTCATGAGAGAAAAGTATGGGATCTTGTTGATCTACCTAAAGGTTGCCAAACCGTCAAAGGGAGATGAGTATATGCTATGAAATCCAACAGTCACAAGAAAGCTCAATTCATTACTAAAGGATTTACACAGGTCTTTGGAACAGATATTCACATCATTCTGATGGAATAAGGCATTTGTAGGAGCCATCTGGATTCTAGGGAGGGCTCAATAGACTAGATCAAAGTCCTATAAGAAGAGAAGCAACCTGTTATGTCAACCTGACATCAACAACTGACACTTTCATGCCAACCAATCCTCAGGAGTTCTTCTAGTCCAGGATGGAGACTCAGCACATATAGATGACATGTGGAAACCCAATAGCCTCACTATACCAAGCTAGTTATAGTCAAGGGTCCTAGGCTTCAGCTACCAACTGCTAAGGCACTGGCAGAGTGGTGTGAGCAGTGAGTCAGCAAATGTCAACACTTGTTGATGAGAAAAGAGAGATGGTGGCAGAGTCCTGTCTAGTTGAGCAAGAAGGCTTCCAGAAGCAAAGGGCTTCAAAGTGAGGAAGATTGATGAACACAATATATTATGTAGATCAAGGTTAGAGTTATATGAGTGGAAGAAACCTACTATAAATACAGTGGCTCAAAAATCTATTCACATGTTTGGACATTTTGCACTAAATGCAATATTCTCCAATAACCCCTACTCCATACCCTAGCATATAGGTGTATGCAATAGGACCCTGATTCCTGGCTTTCTAGCCACCCAAGGGTCAAAATATATGAATAGGATATGATGAAATGGCAGCCATTTCAAAACAATGACTCATGTGGACAGTTTTTTTACTTTAAATTTATTTAGGTATTTAGCACTCAGTATGAGCTCCTTTGGCCTTGATAACTACTTAAATCCTTCTAGACATACTCTCTATCTATTTCTGACACTATTCTTTATCAATATTTCCCTACTGCTCTACTACTCTCTTCTATAATTGATAAGCTCCTATAGAAGCAATTTTGTCATATTTTGATGCAATTTCAAGCATATTCAATGGGATTATGGTCTGGAGATTGTGTAGGCTAGTCCAGAAGCTTGATTCCTTGCTCTTCAAATCATCTTTGGGCTATTTTAGAGATATCTCTGAAGTTATTATCTTGTTGAGAGATAATGTCATCTTTAGAAATTCCAAATTCCTCCATATTTTGCAACATTTCCTGCTCCAAAATGGCCACTTACTATTCAACATCCATTCTCCTCTTCACCTCACTCAAAATCCCCATTCCATCTAACTCTATGTAGCTCCATATCATCAGTAAACCTCTCCAAACTTGACTATACTTTGGACCTCTCTAGCAATTAGCTCTTCTCTCTTCTTTTTCCACATATACTCTTGCCCATCTGACCCAATTCTATTGATTGTAGTCTCATCTGACCATATAACTATCTTCCAGTCCTCCACAGTCCAGTTAATCTCCTTTTCTTGTAACCACTAGAAAATAGTGATATTTGCTTCTTTACCACAGCCTTTAAGAGGACTTTCTTGATAGTATTTCCAACAGTCTGAGAATAGACAGGTGTGTTAGTTGATGGTATTGATGTATTGAGTAGTATGAACAGCATTCTTGGCCATGCCAGTAATGGTTTGCTGGACAATAACTCTATTGTTGGTAGGGGTAAGCTTGAAAGGTTGGCTATTACAACACTTAGTCTTTTCTGGTTCGAGTTCCTGAAGAACCTGGCATACTATAGACTTCCATGGGCCAGTTTGGGCAGGAAAGAAAGGCCCATAAGAGGAGAGAAAATGACATTATTTCTTTAAGAGATAAAATGGGTTTTATACTAATGGTGGAAAAATAAACATGAATGATGGGGTTTATATGTTGTCTGACACTCAGATACATAATGGTAACATAATAGAACTATTACTGAAAGTATGCAATCATATTACAGCATGCTAGAGTCCAATATATGTAATTAAAACTGAAAGTCAAAAAACTGTCCACATAAGTCATTGTTTTGAAATGGCTGCCATTTCACCGTATCCTGTTCATATGTTTTGGCCCTTAGGTGGCTAGAAGGCCAGGAATTGGGGCCTTATTTCATACACCTATATGCTAGGGTATGGATTAGGAGTTATTGGAGAATATTGCATTTAGTGCACAATGTCCAAATATGCAGACAGATTTTGAGCCACCATAGGTGGAAAGCCCTTCAGGGCCAGTAAGGATATAAAAGGGAATTTGAAATAAGGGACTGTGAGGCTGCACATAAAGAGAGTACAGCCAAGGAGGTGATGTCCAAGAGTGTAAGCATATATGACACAGAGAGTATGTATGATTATATGTAGGTGAGAGGAGCATAATCATGCTGATGAGAATATAAATAAGTCCAAAATGAAATATGAAATGCAGAAAATAAGGTGGGGAGACTCAGCCTTCAAAAGGCAATGCTTGAAACATTAGTACCAATGAACTGGTCTCAGATCTCCTGAGAGATCCCATTGTCATTGGTAATCATGTCCCATAGGTCTTGGGATGGCAGGGATAGGAGAAGATGGGAAAAAGGTGGAGGGTCCCAGACATCTGTAACATTACCCTCCTTATAGTCTTGAGTTTTCATCTCAAGAACTCCTATCTCCCTCATTGATCTCATAGTGGGAGAGATCCCAGGTGACATCATCAAAGGGGTCAGGAGATATGGCCCAGGGACAGAAGCCACCAGAATGTTCCCATATATTACAGCAGGAGCAATGAAGTTCAGGACATTTATAGTTTGAGTGTCTAGTGGTGGTTTATCCACAGGTGGGACAATGGTAATGGGAACAATTGGGGTGAAGGTGGTTTGTGGATTGATACTGATAGCATTGACTTGGAATGACTGAGCCCATGTCACCAAGTCTTGTGGGAATGGTGATGGGAGGGGATAGGACTCATGGGGGATGGAGACTATCATCCACACTTGTGGGAAATGGGGTTGGAGTGGAGACCAGAATGGGTTCCACAGTATTGATGGAAGATAGAGGGTGCCATTTTGGAGTTGCTCCCAATGTGGAGCAAATATTGCTAGTAGCAGTGATTTGCACAAGATTGGAATTATATTTACCAAATATTACATAGACCCCTATGGTGGACCACAATGAGTTGGTTGAAGCCATCCTTGTCCTATGCATCTATCAAGCCCTCATAGCTAATTTATTTGAATTTTTATGCAATGAGTTGGTAAACCACATTTATGATCAAAGCATTAAGCATTATCCCTATCAGTACCATGTAACCTTATTCTTAAGTACTAAAACTGGACCCCACCTAGGTATACCAACTGTGACCTGGAACTATACCTACTGTCAGCATATCTATCTATATATCTAGACTTATAATCAATTGTATAACAACCTGAATAATCAAATACAGCAAATCAATCCCTTTGGAAATCCAGCACAACCAAGGCATGCTGACCTCACCAATCTACTTGCTCCACTATTTCTACCACTCCCTTCAACTGATCTCACTGAAGCTCTCCACACCTTAATATGGTGTGAGATATTACTTGGACCAGAGAGTGAGATTACTATGCCCCCAACAAATAGGTAGGCAAGGTTGAATGGTGTCAATCACAACCATGCCAACTCCCATTCCTGAGAAAGAATCAAGATCCTACCCTCAAATAACAGCCAAAATCACCTAATACTTGATGGGTATATGGCTCATAGCAAGCCCTTGATACTCCAAAGTTTCATAATATTCCACCAATAAATGGGGGAGATATGAATATTTCATTGTTTTTCCACTTTCTACTTTAAGTAGTTATATTAATACTAATCCTATAGCTTACTCCCATTGTTCTCATACTAGCACTGCCCTTGTCATGCCTAGGATGCTGCCCAAAATTGCCATCCAGTTGAGGAATTGAAAAAGGATCTGGACTCTTCTGCAAAGCCTCATCACATCCAGACTTAGCTAGCTCCAGTCAGTTAGTCTAAGTCAATGTGAGAACAAGATTTGCATAGCCCTACACAGCTGAAACATTCTATATAGAAGTTCTGAAATGAAATGGACTAGGCTAACATTAAATCAATATGGCTCAAAATTGAGTCAGAATGAGTCAAAGCACAGCTGAGCATAGCCTAACACAGCCTAACACAGCCCCCATGAGTCATACTAGACCAAATTGGGACATCTCTCCTGTAGAGGCTTCAGCACTTCATGAAAGCTGAACAAATTAGGGAGATAGCATAGCCACCTGTAAAATAGCATATAAGGAGGCCAGATTTGCCTATAAGGATAAGAAGTCATTCACTGAAGAATATCCAGAAGAAAGAATTGCAGAGAAAGTCACCAAGTCTTGTATTGATTAGTAATACAATTGCCTTAAGCAGTCAGAAACATAGCCACTGAGCAGAAAGGCAATTCCTGTGATTACATAAGTGAGAAACTAGATGGCCACTCAGCAGAAAGGCACTATAACTTAGATAAATCAAGCCTAAGAATATCTAGGATCCACCAAATGGAATCTTGCAGCAACTCTAGCACTCCAGTACCTCCAATAAAGAAGGTTTTGAACTTACTATTGGAAGGATACTAAGTGAAATTACCTGGGACAATTACCTGTGCAAGATGGTCCATCTTACAAATAAAATACTCAACTTTGTGCAAAATCTGTATATCCCCTTTGTTTAAATTAGCATATGCATATGCTAATTTCACCCACTGCCATCATACTTTGAATACCAACTCAAGACAACATCAGCAACTATTATTTCCAAACCATCTCACAAATGAAAATACTGTATTTCAGTTATTATATCTGTTGGTGCATCTGTTTGGAATTTACATGTAGTTCAATTAACTACTCATCTTTATTATGTGACATTACTGATAATCCATCTCACAAGGCCAAATAGATTGTTACATCTCTAGCTATTATATCAGGGCAAGGGTGAAGGAATAATAATCCCATATAATCCCACAATACAAAAGATAATGTATTGTAATGTTTATAATGTGAATATAATGCAT
>JBBPLK010000313.1:0-23378 GCA_038089735.1 Exsudoporus frostii | reverse complement strand
TTCTGTGCTTTTTTGTGATTTTTGGTAGTCAAAAGGTACTCTATAATGATGCATAGTTCATTTAGTAATATAGTTCATGTTGTAAATAGAATACTGCAATAATAACTATGATATTTATGACATCTACTATAATTGTGATGATTGTGAAATGACTGAATTTCATATTACAATGAAATTGTTGTTGTTTGTTTTTTTCAGTTCTTTGTATCTGGATGATATTGATGATAATGCATTATAATGCCTGATACTATGTAACAGTATTGTATAACCTGATAATGTGCTAGCTGGTAGACAGTCCTGGTCATATACTATCTGATAGATAGCCCTTGTCATTTATAACATGGCAGATGGTTCTGATCATGTTTGTCTACAAGATGTCGATATGGCATTATAATAAATATGGTCATTGCCATAAATGCTTCCATTGATTATATAGCATTATCTATGTGTGTATCATAATGCTACATTGTATAAGGGTTTGGAAATTGGTAATGGATTATATAGTATTATCTTTTGTGAAAAAATTTCCTAATGAAGGTAGTTACTGTCAGTTAGGAAGACCTGTATTGTTTTCTGGTGACACTCAGTGGATTGTGATGGCATGAGTATGGCATGAATGCAGTGAAGGAGTCATGTTACTTTCCCTTGCAGCACTCTTAAATTTGGGTGGGGTTAGCAGGATGCTTTGATGAGTGGTAGACATGGAGCTCATATGAGGGGAGCCAGCTAAAGTAAATGTTGGGCAGGAAATGAGACAGGATTTCACTTGTTGCTGGGCCATTTCCACCACAAAGTTTATGCTGGTCGTATTTGAGGTTATGCTGAAGGTTCTGCATGATAAAGAGGCAGAGCTCAACCAAGTTCTTGTCAAAGGACCCATTAAAGGGTGGAGAAGTGTAGTCCAGGTCGTATTCCTGAGGCAGCAATAAGTTTTTGAAGCAGTTGAGGGAGTGTTTATAGCCATTCCCATTGAAGGTTCCTGTTATGTCAACCATGATGTCAACAACTGACACTTTTGTGTCAATCAATCTCCAGGAGTTCTTCTGGTCTGGGACAGAGACTTGGCACATATAGTCAATATGTGGAAACTGAGTACCTTAGCTGCACTGAGCTTTGGTATGGTCAAGGATCCTGGACTCCAGCTACCAACCATGAAAGCACTGGTGGAGTCATGTGAGCAGCAAGTGATGTGGGAGCTGTGCACTCCCTACAGTGGTAAATGAGTTTTTTCCCATTTTTTAGATACTGATACTTGGCCTGGAGAATCCCCCACGATGTCCTGTGTCCTCCCGAGAATGGTCTGGAACTGTTATACATGTATTCTGCTCAATCTGATCCCTATCTGCTCCTATCTGGACTAACTGGACTAACATGAGAATATTACTTAGCATTTGGATAGCTATCTCTATCTTATTTCCACTTGGTTTCTTTTCTTATAGTTGACAGGTCCCTGTCCTGATGAGACCATAGCTATGGTGAAACATTTCTAGACCTAGGAACTTCAATCTGGAGTTTGGGACCCTGCAGGGCCCATAGTAGTGTCTCATTTCTGTCCATTGTGATGACTACTTATTACTCTATGTATCAGATGGAGAACCTACACTCGTCAGGGAGGTGGGTTTCCTCTTACTTATTGCTTCATCCCTTGTTGTTAGGCCAGTCCAGAGTCTACCCAGGACTATAAAACCATATGCTTGGGGCAAGGAATATTATCTACCTTTTATCAGTTTTTTGTGAGACTCCTATCAGTTTCTCCAACCTCGTCAATCAGCTTCATCCGTTTTCCTCTACATGATTCCGGAGCCTCAAAGGCTCAGACTCAACCTTTCTTGTCTGCTTTACTTGGTTCATATCCAGATTGTTTCCCTTTCCCTCGGTAGTACCTATGCTACCATTCTCACTCAAACTGACCTGTCAAGAACCCCTTGGGACAAGCTTTAAACTTGCCCTTACCAACCCTCAATAGGGAAGGACACTCATAGGTATCCCTCCCCAGAGTATTTTTGTTTCTTACAGTGAGCAAGTCTCAACAGCCTAGTTGAGAGAAAAGAGAGATGGTGGTGAAGTCCCATCTAGTACAAGCAAGATGGCTTCCAGAAGTGGTGGGCTTCAAAGTGAGGGGAGATTGATCAACAATAATGGATTGTGTAGATCAAGGTTAAGGAAGTACATTGCAGGAGAAGCCTGATATAAATAAGTAGAAGCCCCTCTAGGGCTGGTCTGAGATATAAAAGGACATGTGATATAAGGAGATACAAGGCTGCATATAAAGAGAGCACAGCCGGGGAGGTGATGTCCAAGATGTAAGCAATAATAACACAAGAGAGTAAGCAGGATTACAAGTGGGGAGAGAAATGTGATTATGCTGACATGAGGGTGTAAGCATGATGACATGAAAGTGATGTAACTTGTAATCATGCTGTCAATAAATATGAAATAGAGCAGGAGAAAATGGAATAGAGAGGTGGTGGGACTTAGCCTTCAGAAGGTGATGCTCAGAACATCACCACCTATAAACTACTCCCAGAGATTCCTTTGTTGCTGGTGATCATGTCCCAAAGAGCTTGAGACAGCAGAGAGGACCAGATAGGGGAAAAGGTAGGGGGTCCCAGACATCTGTAACAGTTCCATCATAGTATGCTAGCAGTTTAAGATGGGGGGTGCTGAATAAATGTGTGGCATTGGGGGGCTTGCAGTAGCCATCTGGGATAGGATAGTCTAAGTGACTAGTCCACCAGCTGGCACAGCTGGTGGAATCTGAGTCATTATCTGAGTAATCCAATTGATCTGACATGTCTGAGTCTTTGTCATTCCCCTCATATCCATGATCCACATGCAATCCAGGTATAGACAGGGTCACATCAGAGTTTGGGGGAAGTAATCTTCCTTGCATCATCTGGAAGGGGAAGCAATGGCAATGTGGCTTGCTTATCATCACTTGCCAAGGGTGGAGGGAGTACTGTGGGAGTAATGTACACTATATCTGGGGTGTGAGTGATACTGCTGAGTTTGCTGCACATGACAGCATATTGCGCTGAGTTCAGAATGCACCTGTCTACATGGCAACTACCAAAGGGGGCATGGATTAGAGATGTGGTGCCTCCTAAATGAGAGTTATCAAATAGAAGGGGCTCAGAGCACTTAGGCCATATGTCAGGATGGGGTTGGAATGCTGTATCATACAGTTGGTCCATTTCTCCTGTCAATTTGTCTGTAGATACTGTCCTTCTTTTATAGTTGGCCTCCATAATTTGATTGGATTCAAAACCATATATGAGGCTTTGATTAATAGGGATACACAGGCAGTTTCTGTGGAAGCTGACTCTGATTGGATATAGTTCACCCTTCTGGCAATTCACGCATTTGTCTATATAGGTGCAGTAGGCATGGGATTGCAAGGTCTGCCAAGGTTTCGCTTGTGTTATGTCAAACCATGATGTCAACAATTAACACATTAGTGTTATCAACTTCCAGGGGTTCTTCTGGTCCGGAGTGAAGACTTGGCATGTGTAGTTGACATGCAGAAATCTACAGTTGATGTAACTATAGTCAAGGGTTTCTACTGATGAGTGTATGAGACACTTCAATGATTGATGCTTCCCAGAGCAATGAGCTGGAAGTGAGGAGTGAAGTTGATTGACATGTTACTATGTGTAGATCAAAATAAAGTAAATATAAGGAGGGATCAACTATAAATATGGGGTCAGCCCCAATACTTTGTAATAAGGGTGACAAGGAGGAGTACAAGATTATTCATAAGAGAGGGTGTAATCAAGGAGGGGATTGTTCGAGAAGTATAATGTAATATAGTAAGCATGATTACTTACTTGTAATCATGCTGATACGAAGACATAAATAAAATGAAAAGAGATAACATCACAGAAGAGAGTCATAGGGGGCAATGCTCAGAACATTGCCTTCAACAAACTTATCCCAGATCTCTTGGGAGATCCCTTTATTGTTAGTGATCATCTCCCAGAGAGCAGGAGGAGCTGGAGAGGGTGGGAGGTAGGAAAAAGACATGGAGTCCCAGATGTTTGTAACAGCTTGGCTCATGTGGGCATTCCCATTAGCTGGCTTTCTGTTGGGTACCACCAATACTTCCATTTCTCAGCTGAGTTCATTATTCACATGACTGAATTGCAGATAACTTGCATTAGGGTGCTCATCAATCGATACGAGGTTTTGCCATTGCCATTCTCTGCCAAGTAATATATCTGGTGGATAGCTGTCAGATACCCAAAAATCAGCTCACATGGTCAGTCCACTGATTGTGACTTCCAAATTAGGTATATAGCCATATAGATAGTTCACTTGTCTGGCTACTAGCATCATGCAATATCATTCGTTCACTTGTATCCATAGGCATGTGAGAGTGATTTTCCCAGATATGTTGTCATAGGATGTTTATCTCACTCCCAGAGTCTATTATGATGGCACAGCTGTAGTTATCTATTTTTGCTGAAACACGCAGTAGCAGGCAGTAACTACATTTGGAAGTAATGTGATGTGCTGTGACTTGAGGTGCACTTACTGTTATGCCAACCGAGGCGTCAACAACTAACACTTTTGTGCTAACCAATCCATGGGGGTTCTTCCGGTCCGGGACAGAGACTTGGCACGTATAGATGATGTGTGAAAACCTAACAGCCCTAGCTACACTGAGCTAGCTGTGGTCAAGGGTACCGGGCTCCAGCTACTAACTGCTCAAGCACTGGCGTAGTTGTGCGGGCGGCGAGCGAGCAAGTCTCTACAACCGTGTAGAGACTAAGGGACGATGGCGGAGTCTCGTCCGAGAGAGAGAGAGACGGTGGCACAGTCCCGTCTAGTGCGAGCAAGATGGCTTCCAGAAGCAGAAGGCTTTGAAGTGAGATGGAAGGTTGATCGGCATAATATATTGTGTAGATCAAGGTTAGGGGAATACATCACAGGAGAAGCCCCAGTATAAATAGGTAAATAGGAGTTCAGGGCCAGTAATAGATATAATAGGAGAATGACCATCGTGGGAATATGAGGCTATGTATAATGAGAACATAGCCGAGGAGGCAATGTCTGTGAAATGGAATGAGGCAGAGAAACTCGGAAGGAAACAGAACGGAGAAACTCGGAAGAAGTGGGAATGAAGAGGGCGGTGGACAGGGCCCTTAGAAGGTGATGCTCAAAACATCGCCACCTACGAACTGGTCCCAGATCTCCAGGGAGATCCCTTCATCATTGGTGATCATGTCCCATAGTGCCTGGGACAGGGGAGAGGGTGGAAGGGAGAAAAAAGGATAGGGGTCCCTGACATCTGTAACACTTACCATTTTTGGTCATATCTTCTCAGCCAGCATATTTGATAGCTCATGGGATGTTCTGAGTATCTTGCCTGTGGTAAGGCTAATACATCAGGAAAATTTTTAAGTGCTAATATTCCTAGACAAATATAATCATCTGATATCATTTTGACATGGCTAGGTAACTGCAGATATAACATTATCTTTTTGTGAGCATCAAGTTTATCAATAGGTAATGATATATATTCTTTGGCAGACACGTACTTCTGACCAACAGATGTCAATTATACTGTCAATCTGATATATACTTTATCTTTCCTTTATAATTGCGAGATATTCTTATACAAATATGATCAACTATTGATCACTTTGGTTTAGCTAGATAAGTGTTAGATATTATATTATTATATTTTAAGCACAAAGTCACTTTTCATGAGTAAATAATACTTACAATCTGTCTGTTATTATATTACACCAATCATTATAATCACAGACTAGCAAAATGGTAAGTGTACAACTGGCTACAATAGCTATAGCATTGTGCAATGTTGTACATCACAGTACTTCACTGCAGAAAATGTCTGCCTAGCAATATCTAGAGGTGGTCTCTTCCATCACAGTTTGGTGTAATGAGGCATTTCCAAGGATATATTGATCAATGAGTTCATTGCGGGTTCTTCAAATGGGCACCCTTGGCCTGTCTTCCATGCATTACCGAATGATATTTGTGCAGCTCAACAAATACATGTACATAACTAATTCTCATACTCGACTGGTTGCAGCTCTATGAGCTGTAGTAATGCATCTCTCCTCACAGAGCTACCTGTCTCACGAAGAATACCCTCAAAGAAATTACCAATCAATCTATATTTGACTGAAACTAAAGTGACCTGCTCCAGGGAAACAAACCTGGGGGCATCAGGAAAATGTTTGATGTCTAAGTTGCACCTCTGCACAACCATCTGTGGGAACGATGAATTGGATTAGAATAATCATGAATATGGATTTACTTATCCATAACAGAATGAATATAATCTTTTTGACAACATGTGAAATTGTTGTGTGAACAATTTGACCAAGGCCAAGTTGGTGCATATCAAGAACCTCTGTGATCCCAATCAAATAAGGGCTGAATTCATTGACAATTGCAATGTATAACATTTCCCTCATCAGCCCACTGCCGAACTAGTGGACCCAAAGTCCATCCTCACTCCAGATATGCCAGAATGGGTAACCTAATTGGTTATCCCATCTTGTATATTGGTCGATGATGTCACAATGTACAGCAGTCGGGATTGGGGGGATTGGGGGGGGAGCAGAGCCCTACATGGGGATCCCACACTTGGGGTGGATGGAGGCTGTAATAAGTTATTGATCACACATATCACCTTCAACAGATACGTGCCTGGGGTTTCTTGAAGCTATGGGTGAAAAAAGTCAAGTCAGGCTGTGTTGGTAAACAAAGATTATATCTAAACTTTGATTAGGCACTTGAACTCTCTTAATATTGGTCCATCCAATTGGTGGGGGGTATGGTCCTCTGGGACAAGAGGGAGGACCAGAGTTGCACTGTGTAAGACGATGTAAAAAAAGAAGGAATGGTGTACCATGACTGAGCTGCCAATGAGAATTGTCCTCTAGGCTGTGCCTTGCAGAAACCCTTTCAACCAGAGTGGAAAAGATCTTCTCATCAACTTCAATCACACCATGGTGAACAAGATCCTGAAGAGGGATTTAGTTTGAAATGATCAACCAAATGATCTCTATCATACTGTCAATGGATACACTCCACAAATGCACTATTCCATGGAATAGCACATAAGTGTGAACTAAGTATAGTATATTAGTATATAATTAAATTATTGACCATAGAGAACATACCTGGCTGATTGGCATAATCATGTGGGGGTGTGATGTGATGGCAGTGCCTACCAGTTCAGGTGGCAGTGGATTCTTCATCTAAATCCAGTAGCATAGTACCACCTATGCTTGGAGGCGATCCAGACAAATTAGACCAGATATGCAGTTGGCCCAGCAATACTGTAGATGTTGTGAGCAGCTGATCAATAGATCAGATATTAATCTAATAACTTACTGTTTGTGCTCTGGATAGTGTTGTCAGACACTGTACTGCTCAAAATGGCCAGGAGGGGATTGATATGTCACGTTGTTCAGTTATTCTATCTTTGGATTATGCACTCAGTCTATTGTACATTGTGTTGCTCAATTATTACTATGAGGATCATTGCTACTTGGTACTATTATACAGGGCATGCTCTAGTATATGGCATGGTGAGGGTGGAAAAGAGAAAAAATTTGGCAAACAAACTGCTTAAATAATGCTTGGTGATTTTTAGTGAAGTCTGAATGTGGAAGTCATGTGTACCTCATTTTCACCCACTTGGGAGTGCTGTCTGCATTGCTTGGCTTCAAAATTCAAAATCACTTGCATAGCATATTGCCAGCCCCTCAGCTATAATGTGGAATTCACCCCACTGATACAACAGGACAAATGACAATGCCACCTCAACTGACCATGTAGTAGATGTATGAGTATACTGCAATCTAGGTGTTTGCCTTTGAGTTTGAGAGCTGTAGGAATGCTGATCTCTGAGATGGGCAATTTGATTGTTGAAAGCTGATTCTCAACATCTTTGAGATACAATAGGAGGAGGACCCTGAGTATTCCAAGAGACTGCCTTACAGACCCAGAGGTAAAGTCAAACACTTCAAGAAGGGGGAAAACATCATGCATGTCAATATTGGAGAGATGACATCAATAGCAAAGATGATTTCTGGTTATAATCATCACAATCAACATCATGTAAGAGCAAAGCTATTAGCAGAGGGATTAAGATATGGCATCCTTTCTCAGGTGAACACCATCTCCCCAATGACAGCATGGTGTAGTTGGATCAGTGTTGCCTTGTTGGCCCACATTCAAGTTTGTTCTAGTATTGTATACCCTTTCATATTCTATACCATGAATTGTGTACAAGCCCATGTTGACTATCCCTATGGAAAGAAACTTATTAATATATCAATTAGACATCAATGTTCCCGAATGTTCATGCTGCACCAACTACTGCACTGCCATGTTTCCAGACCCTTTGGAATGGATGTCCATGGAGTTCCAGTCTCGAAGTGTCTCCACAATCATCTGCATCCATTCTGCCTTGGGATCTCAAGTGTATCATTGTTGCTGTTCAAGAAAGACAGGCTGTAAACACTGTCAGATGGCTGGTCGAGTGGGTGATGCTTGCCCTTGTGAATGAGCTGGTGACAGCTGTGAGTTAGCTTGCACCTGTGTCACCATGACTTCCACTGCCTTGACATGATGGGGACAACAAGAACTTGATGGACTGGTGCCTGGAGACTTGCTCTCCTGTCCAACTGGCAGCTTTGTGGGACTAGCTTTGAGCATGGCATAGAAGGTATTACGAACGGTACTTTTCACCCTAACAGACTTAGTATCTTTTTCTTTTTGCATCCTATCTTATCGCAATACATGATTATCTTATCACAAGGTATACTTATCTTTTATCTATTTTCTCACAAGATCTACAATCTCCCCTATACATGCATAGCCTTCTTTTAATCTCCATGCAGTGCATGGCTATGCTCTTCCTTTCTTCTCTTCCATTTGATGCACCTCACATATCACACATGTCATGCTTCCATTATGCCTCACCCTTTTAATTACTGCTACCGACAGCCTAGGGCTTAGGGTTAGTCCTTATGTAGTAGTTATTAGTAGATCCAGTACAAACATGTACACACCCTTAACTAGTATATAAAGGCCAAAGTCACTGCAAGAGAACTTCAGTCAAGTTCTCTTGGAGTTTCCCCATAAGCTTTACTAAATAAGACTCTTGAGTATATGCTCTCTCCCCCTCTTCTTCTCTCATAAGTAGACAGCCTAGTCTAGACCTTTAAGTGGGTCAAAGCTTTGGTTGTTTCACTAGAACTTGACTACTCCTTCTACTTGCCGCACATAGGCACCTACAAAGCATGAGAGCTTTAGCTCTATTTGACAAACATCCTCAGAGTTGTTACCGAGTCTTTGACTACAAAGTAGGTCATTATAAAGCATAAGGCGAACCAAACTGACGAAGCTCAGTGCCACCCTACTCGGATTTCAACAGGTCCTCATTGTTGCAGTGCGTAGAGCATTTAAGGCAGCAAAGGCAGGAGTGAAGAATTGCCACAACCGATCCTTATGACTTAGAGAGGTACTATCCTGCCACAGAAGAGGGAGCAGAGCTGTTTATTGAAGACACAATCGCTACCGCCGTACTTCATCATCTCCCCACTATTCACCCTTGACTTCAGTGTCTAGTGTTCACAGCATCCACAAAGAAGAAGAGGCTCTAGTAGACCTCCTCGGTGCTGAAGAAATCCCCATGGAGCTCGGACTAGTATTTCTCCTGCCTGAGATACAACAGTTGTACCAGGCACACCAAGTAGCGCAAAGAGAAGTGCAGAGTCACTCACTGGAGTTCAGAGTAGGATTTGCTCTAGGGACTAATAGTAGAGAAAGGGGCAACAGATATCGCATGCCCACACCATACCCTCGGAGAAAGCCAAGACAAAAGAAGTTTTACAACAGAGACCCTTGTAAGCACAGATACAAGGCTCAGTATGACTGTGAATGGCCCACCATCATCTCATGGAATGTTGTTTCTACCATGTCAGTGTTGCTACGGATACCAGCAGTTGTGACTGGCCTTTTGAGTATTATTTTTGTTGGACCAGGCAAGTTCAATCCAATACAACTTGGTACTATATTTCATGTATAAAAGGCAAAGATCTGGGCTTTCTTAATCTGGCTCAAAAATCATAATCAACTGTATGCTAATATTCCACTTGATCCTGAAGTCATCTAGCCTTATCCTGATAATGATATCATTCCGGGTCTTGCTGATTGTGTCATTAAGGACTATGAATTGGATGCCAAGACAGTTTTTCATGAGGAAACTGCTGGCTTTAAGGACCATCCAGCCATGCTGTTACATCAAGGAAGCAATGAGCAAGTTTCTCCTAATGACGAATCAAATTCAGTCACATTCCTGGAAAAGATGGGTGTCTCTGATGCAGAGAGTGTTAAAATTAGTGGTCATACTTTCACAGCCTCAGTGCTCAGAAATCTTGTTCCCCACTCGTTGTCAAGTCCCAATCTCATTGTTCATTATGGATCACAAGCTATCAGTGAGTACAACAATCCTGATATTTTTCCTGGAATATATCCAACACTCTTTCCATATGGCATTGGAGGCTTTGAAGACAAAAAGTGACCAACACCACTGTCATTTCAACAACAGGTGCAGTACTTGCTCCACATTTCTGATTGGTTGTTCTGATATCACCAAAGCTTTTTCTTTATTGTGCTCAACATTCATCAGTGCCATTTAGCTCACCTCTACACGGCTTTCACATGCAAGAAGTCAAATTTTCACTGGGTCGCTGAGAAGCTCACAAGCATTTCACCTGATATATTGAAATGAGTCACTGCTTATCTTGAACAAGAATACAAGCTAGCTGAGATGTCCAATGAAGAGAAGAATGCCCTCTGTTTGTTCCAATATGTCAATACCATCTCTGCACATATCCCAGGATCGGAGACATTGAAGATTTACATCCATAATAAGATATGCAACTACTATGGTCACTTTGGTTTGCCTTATCTCTTTTTCACATTCAATTCCTGTGTTGCTCATAGCCCTATCTTTCAAGTCATGTTTGGTGACCAGAGTGTTGATTTATCTGAATGATTTCCTCACCTTGTGTCAGCACATGGACATGCTATCTGCCTTGCTCAGGACCCTGTTTTTGCAGCCAATTTTTTCAAGTTTGCTGTATGTTGTTATTTTGGGTGGGATTACAAAAAACGGCAA
Organism: Exsudoporus frostii; assembly: GCA_038089735.1. Taxonomy (NCBI): domain Eukaryota; kingdom Fungi; phylum Basidiomycota; class Agaricomycetes; order Boletales; family Boletaceae; genus Exsudoporus; species Exsudoporus frostii. The sequence continues at coordinate 12,208 of JBBPLK010000313.1, read as the reverse complement.
TCATTGCCAGGGGGCAGTCTTTTTGGTCATTTACAGGCATTCTATGGAACTACCAAATATACAAAGTGAGGGTTCCTTCATGGCCATTTCCTTCTTTAGTTGAAAGGAGGTGCGAATCCAGCTGATATCACCACCAACTATATGATGAAGAATTTCAGAAGCGCTTTTTGCATTCTTCAAGGACATTATCAAATACCACTTACCAGATATTGAAATCCCAACAGATCCCAAGTTTGAACCTCAAATTGAAAGACCACCTAAACCATCACATTGCAACAGTGCATCAGATGTCAAATTGAAAGAACGAGATTCCACCTTTATAACAGAGGTTAAAAAGTGTGGTGAGGCTTTACAACAACATCAATGTTGTCCAGTCTGTAACAAGTATGGTAATGAGGGGAAATGCCAATTTCTCTTCCCCCATGAAACTGTTGAGGTATTGTATTTCAATCCTGATACCAACAGTGTGGTCCTTATGTGTTGAGATGGTAATGTCAATTATCACAACCAATATATTCTTGTTTTTTGTAATCACAACCATGACCTGAAGTGCCTACTGTCTGGTAAGAGTGCCAAGGCTGCAATATTCTATATTTCAGACTATATCACAATGATAGATATCAAGACATACAAGATGCTCTTATTATTATCATGCACTATTGCCTGCCTTCCTTCTGACTCAGATCCAGACAAAAAATTCTCCACCATACAGAGCATGAAAGCTCTGCTGCACAAAGGCCTTTCCCAATTTAATAGGCAACAACAAATACATGCACAACAGGCAGCACAGTACATTCAAGGCTATGATTATACCATTTCTTCACACAATTTAGTGCCTATGCTTTCATTCTTGTTGCTCTCACATGTCAAGCACACTTATCCTGGGAACCATGGGATGGGCCCTGACAAGCATGACTATTGTGATGATGATAACAATGGCCAGGATGATGAATTTGAGCAGTGACAGGTTTGTATTTCCACCAACAGAGAAGGAATGCTTGTGGAAGCAAATCAAATACATCATTATTTGTATCATGCTGATACATTGGCAAATATGAATTTCTATGATTTCTGTAGATGTATTCAATTACAGACAAAGAGCAGGAGTAAGTGTACAGAGAATACTCATGAGACACAGTTGGGTGTACTGAAAAGACATGAGTTGAAGCCTACATACCCATTATGCACAACACACAAGCTTGTGGAACATGATGATGATCTCCATGGATATATGAATTGTAATCTTGTGCCATGAGTAATTGGAACAGCAATTCCACATTCAAACAATAAACAGGCTTGGATGTTCTTCACTTTGAGTTATTTCAAACCATTTAGTAGTGACATTCCATTGATCCAGGAGAACGAGAACCTTGAGATGGTGTTCAACTCATATCAATTTTCAGATCACAGCCATTCTATCATGCTTAACTGGAAAGCTATTTACAAATATGAGAATGAGCGAGATGCTGAGCGACTGTGTAAATAGGCCCAATATACATCCAGCTCTTGTCCTTTGCAGCCAGATCCAGGACCAAATGTTGGTGAAAACCCAATTGATCTAGCATGTAAACACAATGCCAGGGAATCTCACCATTCTCAAGAGATTTTTTGAGCTCAACAAATGGTGCTCTTATTACAATACTCAGATTGGTTGAAGAATCTAGACCATCATATGGAAAGTGTGCCCCAAGAAACAGGATGTTACGCCAACCATGGCATCGACACTTAACACTTTCATGCTAACCGATCCTCAGGGGTTCTTCCAATCTGGGATGGAGATTCGGCATGTATAGGTGACATGCGGAAACCAGACAGTCTGGGTTGACTGTGGTCAAGGGTACTGAGCTCCAGCTACCAACCACTAAGACACTGGTAGAGTGCGAGCAGCGAGCGAGCGAGTCTCTACTGGAGACTCAAAGACAATGACAGAGTCTTGTCTGAAAAGGGAGATGGTGGTGCAGTCCCATCTAGTGCAAGCGAGATGACTTTGAGAAGCAAGAGATTGATCGGCATGATGAATTGTGTAGATCAAGATTAAGTTACATTGCGGGAGAAGCCCCAGTATAAATAGGTTTTGAGAACGTAAGGGCCGGTAATAGATATAAAGGGAAAGTGACCATAGTAGGAATACAAGGCCGTGTATAATGAGAACACGGCCAAGGAGGCAATGTCTGAGTGATCAAATAGAATGGAGAGAATTGGAACAGGGTTGGGTGATATAGGAAATGAAGGGGCAGTGAGTAGAGCCTTAGAAGGTGATGCTCAGAACATTGCCACCTATGAATTGGTCCCAGATCTCCAGGGAGATCCCTTCGTCATTAGTGATCATGTCCCAGAGTGCCTGGGACAGTGGGGAAGGCAGGAGAGAAGAAGAAAAAGTAGGAGGGTTCCACTTGTCCATAACACAGGGACTGATATGCCTATCATACCAAAGGTTATGAAAGAACAACTAGTACTGTGAAAAAAGGATATTGAATCACAAGAGTTGGATATTATGACTGTTACGCTGACCTTGGCATCAATAACTAACACTTTCGTGCTAACCTATCCTCGGAAATTCTTCTGGTCTGGGACGGAGATTCGGCATGTATGGGTGACATGCAGAAACCAGACAGCCCTAGCTACACCAAGCTAGCTGTGGTCAAGGGGTACTGGGCTCCAGCTACCAACCGCTAGCAGCAAGCAAGCAAGTCTTCTACCACAGGGTAGAGATGAAGGGATGATGACAGAGTCTCGTCTAGAGTAAGAGAGACGGTGGCACAGTCCCATCTAATACAAGCGAGATGGCTTCCTGAAGCAGAGGGCTTCGAAGCGAGAGGGAGGGTTGATCGGCACAATATATTGTGTAGATCAAGATTAGGGGAAATACATCGCAGGAGAAGCCCCAGTATAAATAGGAAGGAAGGCCTTTAGGGCCAGTAATAGATATAATAGGAATGTGGTCAAGATGGGAAATACAAGGCTGTGCATAAGAGAGCACAGCCGAGGAGGCAATGTCTATATATCAAATAGCTCAGGAAGAAACAGAAAGAGAGAGGCAGTGAGCTGAGCCTTAGAAGGCGATGCTTGGAACATCACCACCTACAAACTGATCCCAGATCTCCAGGGAGATCCCCTCATCATTGGTAATCATGTCCCAGAGTGCCTGGGATGGTGGGGAAGGAGGAAGTGAAGAAAAATGTGGGAGGTTCCATTCGTCCGTAACAATGACAGCATGGTGAAACACCTTGAATCCTGAACAACAGGTAGAAATATGTCAACAAAGTCATGTTGCAGAAATACAAGTTGGTCATGAGTGTAAATTCACTGCTGGTCCTTGTCCCAGTCACAGAAACCACTGTGGCAAGCACCACAAATTCTTCTGACTCATTGGAGTGGATGCTAACACCTTGTGACATGATAACAAAGATTCAGAAAGAGCATAATCTGAATGGAAAGCAAGGGTTAGTATTTCGGATTATCACAGATTATTTCATCAAGAAATATATTAGCAAATACTCTCAGAATGAGAACCAACTTACCATACTCATGACAGGTCCGGGGGGACTGGTAAAACTTATGTCATGAACATAGTTCAATCCATAATGGATCATTATGGCTGTGGGCATATTATCTGGTATTTGGCTCCTATGGGGTTAGCGGCAAGCTTGATTAACAGGACAACAATACACAAGGGGTTATACATCAAAATCAAATCAAGAAACAAAAGAAAGGGAAATAAAAATCCTGGAGAGGGTGGTGAGGATTCACTGTTTTGATCTCCATCAAAGAATGCACCAGACTCTGTGAAGAGTGGAAGAATGTTGGGTTTGTGTTAATTGACAAAACCTCTTTTATCAGTCTTGAGCTGCTGGCTGATATTGATCATGCTCTTCAGTTTACAAAAGAGCAACCTGATATTTGGTTTGGTGGCATGGTGATGATATTTGCAGGTGATTTTTTCAATATCCTCCTGTTGGTGGAACTCCATTATACTCCCCAATTTCACCATATGCTGATCAAACTGATACCAAAGTAAAGAAACAATTAGGAAGGTTGGCATGGAAAACAATCAATACAGTTGTCAACTTTATGGAACAACAGCGGATGAAGGGTGATCCTGAATATGGCAATGCAGTTCAATGACTATGGATATGGGAATGCTCACTTGAAGATGTGGATCTGTTCAATTCCAAAGTGATAAGGTCAGCAGAGCAACCCAGTAGCATAGACATGAGCCTCACAAGCAACCACAGGGCCATGGTGATTGTCACTACCAACAGGTTGAGAGAAATGCTTAACCAGCAGAAAGTTTATTCTCAGGCTCCCAAAGCAACAGATGTTGTGACATGTTTTGCATTGGACAAATGTTCACACAAACAATACTCTGTTGATGAGCACAGAATCCTGCTTGACCTGAATATTGGTTCTATGCAACAATCCCTACCCAGCATTGTTCTTTTGTTTGAGGAAATGCTGGTGATCCTCTGAACATGTAATATATCCACAGATCTTGGGATCATGAATGGATCACAAGGAATCATGTGGAGGATAATAATGACAACTTGTCCAGTAGGGTTCACATATGCTGTATGTGTTGTAGTTGAATTTCCTCATAGCAAAGTACATATCACAGATCTTCTAAAGACATGGTTTCCAATCACTCACATTACCTGGTGTTTTACAACCATGTTCAATAATGCCAATGGAAGAAAAGAGAAGATTTGTGTCATTTGATCCCAACTACCAATACAACCTGCTTTTGCAGTCACTGGTCACTCCACTCAAGGAAAAACTTTGCCAGAAGTATTAGTTAATCTTTCTGATGGGGGTTTTAGAGCTTATGTTGCTGCATCACATGCAACATCACAACAAGGCCTCTGCTTGACACAACCGGTAGTATTTAGTGAACTCAACAAGCCACTTCCCTCAGACCTATTGATTGAGGTGTGGCGCTTTGAAGCATTGGAACATAATGCTTACATTCAATTCAGCTTGCACATGGATAACATGCTACCAGTGCCAGATGCTGAAGTAGACCAATACATAACCACCTTCACTCTAAAGACAAAGTTTGACCTCAACACATCAGAACTTAGTGGTGTCAGTGGTGGTATGAAAAGGAAGATAACCCATGATGACAGTAATGCCGTTTCAGAAATTACCTCTGAGGCCATGATTTGTCAGTCCAAGAAATGCCCAAAGGTTGCAAATATAGGGGAAAGTGTTGTGGCCAAGTACCATCTACTAAGTCTGATTTCACAATTTCTGCCAAGTGCCAGCTGCAGATGGTCATTCATGGACTGGTCATGTGTGTATGATAGTGTTTTCATGGTTATCTTTTATACTTATTGGGGAGGAGAAGGCTTATTGAGACAAAGATGCTGCTCCACTAGCAATGGTCTCACACACCTTACTGAAGCATATGAGACACTCAGAGAGCACAATTCTCTCATGACTTATTTGACAGATATTGAGACAACTTTCATGACTATCTTAACACACACAACTCTACCATGTTTCCACACATTGGTCATGTTGGTACATCAGTTGTTTCAATTCTCAAGCACTTGCTTCCCACAGCAACTTGTCAGATCGAGCTAATTCCTTCATGCTCCAATGCTGCCTGCACCAAGAAGTCACCATCCTTGCTTTATGGATCAATATCCCACCAGGTTACCATACCTTGTATCTGTTTGCCCATATGGCAGAATGGTTCTGTTCTCAAGTCGTTCCAAGACACTCCGCTCAATATCCAGGAGTGGCTTGATTTCTGGTGGAAATCACAACATATTATCCACTCAGATGTGAATATGTTACTGCATTCATCTGTAAACTGTACAGGCTCCATTGAAAACCACCTGCTCTTCCCAAGTGTTCCACCAATACTGTTTTTAAACATGTCCCATTCAGTCTTGTGACAGCATGCAAATCAATCACCATTCCCCATATTTGTGGAATGGCTTGCTACATCCTGGTCAGCATAATTTACTCGGGTGGGTTCCATTTCTTGGCACATTTGTGTCTCAATGGCAAGATTTGGAATTACGATGGGCACATCAACAACAGGAATCCTTTTCTGGAACCTGATGTGCATGACTTCAATCTTTGCATGCTATCACACTTTGGAGACTAGGAGGCACACATCTTTCTCTATGCCCTCAATCCCTCCATTTTGCATTAAAACAACAGTTGTTTTTGTGTATATAAGGCTTGCTGAAGTTGACTCTTTTCCTCATCCTTCCCTGCTATCTTTTTTGGCTTGCCCTCCCTCCTTATTAACTTCATTTGCCATATCATCTGTTATATTGTCATGTACTCTGTCCCCTTGTCTGTCTGATGATGTTACCATGAATGCCATCTCTTCCACCACCTCTCACTCACCTGGTGACCACCCCAAGACTCCAACTTGTCCAAGGGTTGCCCCCAAAACTACATTATAGCACTCTATGGAGCATGTCGTCCAGACTCCTGACACTGCTAATTTTGCCATGATGGAGGCTATTACAAAGAGAACAACCTGAGACCTCTTCATCAGTTGATGCAGGACTCTGTGGATTACTGGGTTAGATCTACTGATGATCTGTTTGTAATGAGATTTCTGGCAAAAATTGACTGAACTGGTCAATTTGCACACCTTGGTCCTTACTTCAACCTTCCGACCACTGGAATACATGTCATCAACTTGTCACATCCATATGCCACAACTCACACTTAGTACCATTCATAGCTTGATATCATCCATCCAAAAAAGGCTTGTGTACAGTTTGAGCTTAAATTTCTCAGCAATAAGGACACCGATTGCCTACCAGAAGCGATCACACATTCTGGCATGGCTTTAGAAGCTATGATGATCCTCCATAATGAGCTTGAGGACTCTTTGAAGCTGAATGGTGAGCTGTATTGTTTCTTTTGTAAATCTGGACTCGGATTTACTAACACACAGGAAACGACAGATATAGATACCAATTATGTGAATGTCACTTCATTCTGGCATTTATATTATGCTTCACATGGAGATTACTTCTCCATGGTAGTGTCCACCAATGCTTTGTTTCAAGGCCTCCCAGCTACAGGCAAAGTAGTTGCTCCCAAGTTGACGCATGCTGGTTTCAGAAGTGAGTGACACATATTTTAATACTAATATGCTTTCTGAACATGTGTTAATTTAACATAGAGTCAGGGGGGTCCTTGAGCCCAAGTAAAGCTAGAGTGGTTGCCTCTCAAGTTGCAGCCATGTCTTCTGCAGTCATGGCAAAGACTGATAATATAGGTGAGATAATGTCATTCATGTTTGCCTACTGGCAACAATACTTCTTTTACTATTTTTAAAATTCATTTCTTTTTCAGGTGCACAAGTGGTGCAAATCTCTGACCTGCCTGATCCACAAGGTTGCTACACTGGCCTTATGCATGTACATGCTGAACTTGCAGATGCAAAGGTTGTTGCCCCCAACATCCTCAACATGCAGGGGATCTGAATTAGCCCTTTGGCCTATGACACAAAGTTCCAAGATGGTCAGTACATTGAGGTGGAGGTGTTGTTAAAACTGTGAGCTCTGCCTTTTTTGATGATTATTTTTGAAACAACTACATAATGCCTTTACAATAGCTGGAACATTTGGGGCGATGCATCTGGCAACTCTAATGCCTTGTGTGTATACCAGCTCATTTTAAAAAGTATGAAACTCCTCCCATACCATTCATACATGAAGGAGGCTATGCTGGATACCACAAAGAAGAGGAATATGAGCTCTAATGTTGATGATGATTATGAGTTGGAAGAACAAAGCCCACAAAGAAAATAGTGATTGCTGGTCTCAGCAATGATCTCCAGGACTGGATGGAGCTGTGAGAAAAGAGTCCTATCACTTTGTAAATAAATCTTTCTTGATCTGTCGTGCTATGGATGTCACTCTACAATCAAGTTACTGTTGCTGTGGCTATTGCACTCCTGTTTATGGAGTTGGGGATTGGTGTGCATAGTGCCACTACAATCTGCTTTACCTCCAATGAATAACCTTCATTGGTTTCAGTCTATTATGATTACTCCTATGAATGGTGTTCTGTCCTCTCTTGCTAGACAAGACTTGTACAATCTATGGCACACTTGCTTTGGACATCTCTCAAAGAATGCTTTACAACAAACACCCTTACATGTCATGGGTCTACTCACTATCTCTGTTCCTGCTTCTCTACCTTCCTGCAAAGGATGTGCTATGGGGAAGATGGCCGATCAACCATTTCTGTCATCTGATAAAAGGGCTGCTTGACCTCCTACACTGGTTCACACAGATCTTATTAATCCTATGCCAGTTGAACCATGGGTGTCATAGTTACTGATGCCATCGTCATCATCATTATCAGTTTGTCAATAGAGATGTAGTTGGTCATTGACCTTAGGTGAGCAGTACCTGGCTCCCCCTCAAGGGTAGTCAGGTTTCTCTACTAAACACAGGTTCACACTACCCTGTGCTTGTTGCTGCTGCTTGCAGAACCCATAGTAGGCATCCAATAGGGTCTCATTGGGTTGTTGCTGTAGCAGACCTTACATCTCAGGTACAAAAACTCTCCCACTTGGGTTCCTACCCAGCTTACCAGTCTGTATTAGTCAATTTATTTCAGGGCATTTCCTGAGCCCATGCTGGTGACTCCCATACCCATAATAGTTCATGATGTTGGGTGGGTGGCTTCTGTAGTTGTTACTGTTTTGGGTGTTATAGTTAGGCATTATTTCCTTGTCCATTGTAGGGTTGATCAGTCTCTCAGTAATCAACAGAGGTCCTTGCCTTTTCTTCATAGTGCCTGGGCTTATCAGATACTTGTAAGATCAGGGAATTTATTGTTAGGGCTCAAAAATATGCTTGGGCATATGCTGGTTCATTGATATTAAGTCAGCTCATTTGATTGATGAGATCATCAATGTCAGGCTGCTTATCAGCACTAGGCTTTGAGTTTACTTTCTTAGTTTCCCTCACTCTTGGGGGATCTACTAGTCTAACTTCCTTAGCTTTAGATTTCATGCTTGGCCTGGGTAGGATCTGGTAAGGTTCTTCCTCAGGGTCTGAGTCAGTGCCATCTGGGTCATCTGGGGAGCTGGTATCTCCATATAGGTGAGTCTCCACTTTGTTCTTAGTGTCATTCAGGATTCCCATCCAGAAATAGGTTGCATATTCAGCTTCTTGAATGATTCCTTCATTCTTGAGCCATTCAGCAATAGTGGTGAAGCCTCTTATGTAGGTCTTCCATTCTGTAAGGCTATGTATTGATTGCTTAGCATGCCTCAGGGCATAATTCTATAGGTCTCCAAGTTGGTATTGGGTCTCTTCATGCTCAGTATCATAGAGATCTAGTAAATGGATCTTGAGGTTAGACCAGTTGTTGCTTCAGTACTCTGGTAGTACATGGATGAGTTGTGTGACTGCAGTTCCACAGTAAATGGTGATATTCTTGCACCTTTCTTCATCTAAGGTGATATGGCACTATTGCAGTAGTCTCTCATAGTGGTTGAGAAACTCTCTGACTTTGAGATAGTTCCCCCTGAATCCTTCAGGGGCTTCGTGGACTAGGCAATAGCATAGGTGTGCTGGTAGTCATATGGTTTGCATTAGTATGGATTCACCTGTATGAGGTGACAAGGGTAAGGTCAGTAGTAATAAGCCAACCCCTTGTAGTGGGCTCCAGTTGTTGTCTTCTCAGAGTTTACCCTATGGGAACTTGCTAGCAGAATCCAATACAGATAAGACTTTCCATGGCTGTACCTGACTATGAGCAAGGAGAGACTTGACAACAAGTCTACACATATGTGTATATCCCTCCTTGATAACCAATGGTGGGTAAACCAGCTGATTAATGAAAAACTTAGCCAAACAGTAACATGGTCATTTTTCCTAATTGTCAGTTGACTGCTGAACAGATCTGGGTTGGCTTGTAGGGTCTAGCAATCTAACAAATGGTTAGTGGTGGGTGTAGGGGTGCTTACTGGATGAGGTTCCTTGGTAAGTCTTGAGTATGGTGGCCTTGAAGTAGCCTAACTGACAATATTCTGTCTAGGGCTTGCTGATGGTAGCATTTCCTAGATGGTCTGGGGGTGTTTCCTAGTGAAAGCCTTCACTGTTTGGACAGTTGGTAGTGCTGTTAGATAACCTAATATATCTCAGGGCTTCACATATAAAGGGGTTATTTATTAAACCACTTATATTGGGTTACTTGGTTAAGACAGGTTCTGAGCAGTCTTTGAGGGGGTGATAATTAGCTTAGCTAAGGCCAAATGTGGTCGCTTAGGGGCTAATATGAATGCTGAGGGCCTAGTACACCTTTGGTAGTAGAACTCCTAGTAGTCTTCCCTGATTTTTCATGGGATAAACTCAGTATTCAAGACTAGTATCCAATTTAGAGGGTATTTTTCTTCCTCTGTTTGGCTCTGTTTGGCTCTGTTTTAGGCCGGATCCGTAGCTTACTAAGCCTTCTTACACTTGATTTATGTAAGGTACAATTCGCTTAGCAATAGACTAGATAAATCCAATATTCTAGCACTAGAGCAAAAAGTGAGGAAATCCCTTAATATTAGGATAATTCCTTGTTTGGCAGTATTTGCCTCTGTTGTTGCTTGGGTCCGGTGCTTAATAAGCCTTTTTACACTAGATTTATGTAAGGTACAATTCGCTTACTAAGACTTAGGTAATCCAAGTCAAAATGCTAGAGGCTGCCTTCTAGGAAGGAATCCTTGAGGGCTACAGTATATCATGAGCATAATGATCAGGTGATAGTCCAGGAAAAGGAAATAAAGGATGAAAAGGAGAGTTCTTGAGAAAATCAAGACTGTTGCTGAAGTCTTTGCTTCACTTCTCCTTTTTCTCCAGCTCTTCTATGCATTCATCCACTAGGATTTCCCACAAGTACAGCATATATGAGATCAAGCTCATCTTGAGTCTTGGCTGCTTTTAGTAATCTCTGTGTATGCTGTAAGTTTTTGTACTTGGGATCTTTGCAAAAGAGAAAATGGTGGTGGTGATCAAAGGCATTATTCCAGTAATGCTGGAGGGGTGCATTGAACTCTTTGCCATTGCAAGTGAAAGGGTTGAACTGCCTAGATAGCTTCTAGTTCATGTGAGTAGATGATTCAAGAACAGAGTGATGTGGTGGAGGAAAGTGAACACATTTTAAGATCTCATATCCAAGGTTGTGGACACAAATAGAAGGTGTGGATGCTATAGTCTTGGATGGGAAGGCCCAACTGGCACCTTTGTAACTTTCAGCAAGAGTTTCCCTTGGATAGGCCAGGAGCCATCTATTGGCATCTCCGGTTTCTCCACTGAACTCTTCAGGGAGCGCTGCTTTAATTTCGACCATGTTGTTGTTGTCTTCCTCGTCACTGAAGGGATCTATATGGATGGGGGAATGATAGGGGGAACCCGGGGGTGAAGAGTCTGGTGAGGACGGGGGTGTAGGTGCTCGTGGGGGAGCTAGGGAATCAGATTGTTGCTGTTGGATAGGATCTCCCGATGGGGTCGTGGATCGCAAGGGGGGACCACCGGAGGTAGTTGGAGGTGGTCGAAAAGGGGTGGGAGATGGGCGTGTAGGGTTGTATGAGATTCCAGGTCCTGCGACTCTTCATGGAGGGGGTTCTATGGCAGGTGGGGTAGAAGAAGTTCCAATAGCTTCTTCTTTGTCTCAAGCTTCCTGAGCAGTGAGAATCACAGTGAGGTTTATCCGCTTCGTGGTGACGGCTGGATACTACCACCTGGTAGTCCTGTGGGGGTTTAGGCATAGTAGCTCTAAACTGAATTAACCTTGATCTTTTGTTATGCTAACCGTAGCGTCAACAACTAACACTTTTGTGCTAACCAATCCTCGGGGGTACTTCCGGTCCGGGACAGAGATTCAGCATGTATAGGCGATGTGCGGAAACCTGACAGCCCTAGCTACACTGAGCTAGCTGTGGTCAAGGGTTTGGGCTCCAGCTACCAACCACTCAGGCACTGGTGTAGTCGTGCGGGTGGTGAGCGAGCAAGTCTCTACGACCGTGTAGAGGTTAAAGGATGATGACGGAATCTCGTCCGGGAAAGGGAGACAGTGGCAGAGTCCTGTCTAGTGTGAGCCAGATGGCTTCCAGAAGTAGAAGACTTCGAAGCGAGGGAAGATTGATGAACATGATATATTGTGTAGATCAAGGTTAGGAGAAAACAGTCACGGGAGAAGCCCNGGTATAAATATGGTTACGAGACTT
>JBBPLK010000312.1:4020-23851 GCA_038089735.1 Exsudoporus frostii | reverse complement strand
TCGGAGTGTGGCTGTGGAGTTGGGGTGTTGCACGAGGTATTTTACGCACTACTTGTGCGGGAGTCATTGGTGCATGGTATTATGCAGAGTGAGTACCTTGTCGTCAATCTCCCTCCGTTTCCTCACTCGTCCCGTTTTTCAGTTTAGATCAACCCCCGCCACTTCCAATGGATACGCATATTATTCATGGTGCTATTCTTCGCTCCACTTATCCATCTCTGGGGTCCATCGTTCTGAGTGCACTTATCATGGCTGCCATTCGTATGCTCACACTCTTGACCATTGCGTTGCGTCTCTTGCCTTCATACTTCCCGCTTGTTCTCCGGCCCTGGCTTCAACCACTAATAATTGGTGCTGGTATGGCAGTGAGCTACTTGGAGAGCGTGACAACGTCGTTCAGCAAGTATGCTCTCGTGTACACTGGCCTCACCGGTGATCCATTCCTACCGAGTGCGAGGCGAGCCCGTGCTCTTACAGCAGCCGTAGAGTCTGCGGAATCAGGGCGTTTTAGGCGGAAGTTCAGGACTGAGCGTATGGCAATTCGCCTTCCGATCTGCAGGAACTGATTTTTCTTCGCTCTTCTAGCTCAACTCACGATGCTCACGTATACACCCTTGACGCTTACGTTTCCGTTTGCGCTGGTGACCTATCTCTTCGTCGCTCACACGCTGAACGCTCCGGACTCTGCCCTTGGGGCTGCTGTGTTGGCAGGCGGGGTTACAGCGCTCGTTGGTTTATTCTGTGTTGGTCTTGTGGAAGACACGTAAGCGCTCCGTGTTGTCTCTCCGATGTGATGATGACCATGCTCCAGTGCGGATGTCTTGTATCTCTGCTATTGTATTGACAAGGATGAGGGCAAAAAACGGAGAGAAGAAGTCTTCGCGGCAGTAAGCCAAAGCCATCCTCGCTTCCTCTGCACATTTCGTTCTGACGAGTATGCTATAGTTTGAGTATGATCTGCAACCCAACCCTCAGGCCACTACAACGCCACCTCGCCCTCAACCAGCCACACAAATCCTGCCGCAATATAATACCCCAGCCAGGACTCGGCCTTTGTCTATGTCCCCTCCTCCCCAAGCCATACTTCTTCCGCAGTCTCCGCAATATAAAGCTTCTCCACGGACGCGTGCCATTCAGCCTGTTTCTCCTCCAGAGCCCATACAGCCACTTCCACCAGCAACACCAGATACGGATATCGATCCGTTTGAGCACGAACCGTATGTAGCCGAGGAACATCACCAACCAGAACTGCATCCGGCAACACCCTATAGTCTCTCCCCTGAGATAGAACCTTCAGCTCACGCTGATCACGAAGAAGACGACGACGAAGATGCAAACGAAGAGTCACGATTGTTCCCTGGGTCTGGGTTATTCTGAGCATGGCGGAACCCTTGGGGGACTGCTCTTGCTTCTTGATTCTTGATATCTGAGGCGTTATGCGATTGAATTATGATTCATTCCGATTAGGTATAGATCATTGGGTGACCGTGCTGGACTGTATATGCATGTAATTCAGCTGGCCATATTTTTTCTTCTTGTATTTACTGTATGCACACGACCCGTAAATTCTCCAAGTTGCAAACACTGGAGAAACTTCGGGTGTCACGCCAATCATGGGTCACATTGTTCGTTCACCCTTAGCGTTTGAAACGCGTCCAAATTGATACCGACATGCCTTTACTTGCTCTTCCTCGAACGACGTTCCGGAGGGCAGTTTCGCTTCGTTTGGCACGCGGATACGCTTTGGCGTCGAGCAGCAAACCTAGCTCGAGTCAACCCCCCAAAGCCGCGTCGTCCGAACCCACTAAACGTACGTCTCGAGACGATGCCTCGACGTCGTGCATGATGCTCACCATCCCTTACACACACGCACATATATATATAAAGACGTCGTATCGTCATGTCCGGCTGGCACCGTACTGACCGGACTCAACTACTTGAAAGGCGAACTACCCATCCTCGCGAAACCGGACGAGGAATACCCCGCATGGCTTTGGGATCTCACGAAACCCAAGGTCCTCGCAGACGATGGACCGGGTGGGAAGGCGGAGAAGAGGCGGTTGAGACTGTCGCACCCCCAAACGCTAAAGGATAGCAATTTGTTCAGGGCCAAGTGATATCGCTCTTTTTTCTGTGAGTCTGTTTTTGTCCATGGGCTGCGTCGCACGCTGACGTCGGTTTGCGTATCACACAAGGGTACTTTGCTAGATTGAATGCATGTTTCATCGTCTAGACGCATTTGGATGCGATGCAGAGCAGAACGTGTCGATCACGATAACTATGCTTCCTCGACCGACTCGTCAGATGCCCCGTCGACTTCTTTTCTCATCTTTGGTACGCTCACGTACGGCGTCTTGTCTCTGATCCATCTCCCCATCAGCCGGTCCACTCTGCAAAGTCCGGATGCGGTTGCGGAGGCCAAGAGCGGTGCGCCTCCGAGGCCGTTTCCATTGTTCCATGCCACACGGGTGACGCTAATTTCCGGCGGCCATACGCCCGTGCTGGTATTGCGACCACCGGCCTCTGCGTCTTCCTTCTTTTCCTGTGCCTTGCCTTTGATGTTAGTCGACCTTTCTTGTGTTTCCTGTAGCGCTAGCTCAGTGGTGGTATATATAAAAAACAAGACGCTTGTGGATTGACCTGCGGAAGGAAATGTTCGAGCATGCGGAATTCCCGAGTCTTGCGACTGTAATCGAGCTGAAAAACCTTGTGAACGAGGAATGGCTAGAAATGGATGCTCAGCAACGTATTCAGTTGGACCGTGAGTTGCATTCGACGCACGACTGTGCCACCTCTCCTTGTAGACCTGAGCGTGTTTGTGGTCGTACACGAACCATCGGTCGATCCGACAGCAAGCTGAGGATGACAGTCTGACGCGCTCACGCTCTACGGCGAGTTATCAAAAGTGTCGTGTGATACCGACCCAAACAGGCCCATCAGGTTCCATCAGAATATGTCCACGCCCGAGCATGCTCGGTGAAACGGAATACGACTTGACAGTGTTGTCGTGGTCGATCATGATCGGACCCGTCGTAAACGCGGAATAGGCCGCACTGTTGATGACGTCTGACCATCGGATTTTGTTCAGACAAGGATGGGGCGGTTGCAAAATGAAACATGCCTCTTGTCCGGTTGACGACGTTCCCGTGTGGTTCGCGGATGTCGGTGAGACACTCTACGCCATCGTAGCCACCGCTCGCGATGACTGTTGGATCTTCGGAATGGGTTGGACACGCCGGACCCATCTGTAGGGGCGCCCGAATCCATGCGAGCGCACGAATGGCGGACTGATATATGGCAATGAAATGCGTCGGAAAGACCTCTGAGGGGCGCATCAACATGGTTTCATGCTTCGAAAAGAAAAACGGAGCCATCGAACTCACCAAGAGCCTCGCCGCTATCCAATGCATGTCTGACGTTGTAGACGGCGAGACAGCCTTGGGACGTGTCACTCTGTGGGGCAAAAACGATCATACTCGGGAGATCTCACCATTCGTGAGACCCACGACGATGACTTCGCTATTCGCCCAATCGAGGGACCAACATGATGTTCCTTCATGTTCGATACGTAGGGCCGGCTCGGGTAATTTGACTGTGCAAGATCAGTCCTTCACCCTGATAGCGAAGAAAAGTGCACACCGAAGACAGGGGAAGCAATATCGTTTTCCGGAGGTCTTAGGTCCTCCGGATCTGGTACAACGTGTATAGAGAGCGACCCGTCCTCAAACGTTCCGGCCAAAATGCCTATTTTTCAAGGATTTCTGGGTCGTGCGCCTTCCCACTTTGGTGGTCTTTTTTTAGTTCCTGTTCACGAATCGTCGGTAAAGACGAGGACGAACTTGGTCATGGGCGGGCAAGGGACACCACTTGATTTCCTGAGCTGGCCCACTGTCCAGGCATAACACCATTTCACAACGAATTTCGGCTGGATCATCACACTTCTGACGATCTCCGTCTACCGCATTCTCGTCTTGGTTCTAGGTTTCAAGGTCCATATTTGGACGCAAGCATGGGAGGGACGAGAAACCTTGATACCGATAGTTGGGGAATGCGAGCACGTTGGAAAGGGAGCAACAGCTAAATAGTGTCTAAACTGCCGAGCTGATTGCCACTAAGTGTGGGCCACATAAAAACGACGAAAATTGGCACTCTTACCGGGGCGATCTCCTTGATAACTCGGACACCAATCTATTCCCCACACAGGGGAGCCTGCACTGAAGATGTACCCCGTACTGACCCCGAAACACTCGGCTTAAAGCGTCCTCGGGTCATTGCCGTCAATGGTATGTCATAAGTGTATTCACGTACAGGTAGAAACACTGTCGAACATATTGAAAGCGACACGCGTCTGGTTATCATGCGGGCCCACGTAACAGTTGACTTGAGGGGGTGGCTTAAAATGCCCGTCCTCATTCATGATCGAATCTGTGGGCAAATACTTCAGAGCATCCCTGTAATTTCAGTTCGAGAACAGCTTGAATACGAGTCACTAAACTAGCCATTGGCCACATACTCGTTACTCAACACTTCCCATCCAGGTCGTACGGATACGTTCTGGTACACCCTGGGATGCCGAGAAGACTCTTTCTCGGAACCAGCACCAGAACCGATACTTTCTTTGTAACAAGATCTATCTTCCATGATTTGCCAGACAGGACCGGCGCCGACATTGAAGCCCCATGATTTGCTAACCCTGTCAAGGATGGAATGATCGGCGGTCATACTGTTCGTCGGAATGATATGAGGTTCCTCAAAAAGTGAAGGAGGCTCATCCAGTCGTTCGACCATCTCCTTCCTAAAGAACACTGATAACGCTCGGTGTCGATGATGTGTACTCGGATTTGGTAACGCGTACATCTTCGCCGCCCGATGGGCCACTTGAGGCGGGGCAGATGCAGAGGGTGCACGAGTGGCTTGTTGCACCCTGGGAGGAAGCCTGCGTGATTGTTGTTTCCGTGCTTTTGAGGATGCGAACATGATAGGGTTACCCGAGTTGGTCGTACTAGAGGCAGGGGCTCTCGGGTTGCGAGAAGACGAAGGAGTCGTCTTGCGACTCCGTTTCGGTGTTTCCTCCACCTCGGAGTCTGGGTCTTGGACGTCGTTCATGTCGACATCCTCGTCCTCGCCGCCGGACGGCACTTTCTTTGAACCTATGGGGCCCTTGTCGGGTTCGAATTCGCTTCCGCTATCCTCCTCTTCGTCTACTACTAGATGAGCAGTTGATGGACCTCCTGCATTTGCGTGGTCCTCAATACTGTAGTCCGCAGAGACGGCGTAACGTAAGGGTAGCTTTCTTGGGCGAAGCTCACGAGGCATGTCGAGTCTGTGAATTAGGGCGTCACCTGGTCGAGGTCAATTTTAATGCTGTTTCGCGGTCTTCCGCGATCTAATGGTGACCATCACAATAGGGGTTGATGCTTATAGTCATCGATTCCATCGTCGAAATGCATAGAGAATAAGCACATGAAACTCAGTCACGGTGTGATGCGATCTTTATCTTGGAGGCTTCGTGTCGAGCCATTCTGTTAGTTCGTAATGATCTTTCCGCCGGCCATCACTGGAGTTTTGGCGACCTCGCCATGGTCAGCACTAACAAAGCGGGCCCACTGACAGTGACCCGTCAAACGTAGTATGCATCTGATGCAACGGACATGGAAGTCTACACGAAGCGCGTCGCGCAAACACATCAAAATAACGCGTGGCCTCACTCCATCATGTCTCTCGATGACATCTGGGGCGAGCCCATCGCGTCTCCGCCAAAGCCCGCGCCAACCGATGACGACTCTAGCCCTCTTAAACGTCCCCGCCAATCCCTGTTTCTCTCCGACAGTGACAGCGACTACGAACGGCCCCCAAAGCGTGCAACCCCAGCTCCACCTCCAACTAGGCCAGATGTCGATGCCTTGTTTGAGGACCTCGACAAGGATGGGGAACAGGATGACTTGAGATATAAGCCGCTTGCGCCGGCGTTGGATCTCGAGAAACTTGCCAAAGAAGCAGAGGCGAGACATACTCGTGCACGGCAAACGGCCCCTTCGCAGACCTTGGCAGGCGGTTCTGGTAGCACCAGCAAGAACCAGTCTGGAAAGGATGAAGGAAAGGGCAAGCCTAGTGATGGAGAGAAAAAGGGTCGGAAGGTTCTGCCAAAGTTGGATGAGGAGAGGCTGGTAGGACCTGAGGGCTTTCCATCACTCATCAACGACATCAAGGGATTCACATCAAAGGGGAAAGGAAACGAGGTGCACTCTCACTCCCTTTGAGGGTTGTATGCTTACGCTGACTAACATTACCTTTAGCATGCGGATCTCAATCGGTTATTGCAGGTATACCAGTTCTGGACCCATAAGATGTATCCAAAGACCTCGTTCAAGGATACAGTCAACCGTGTTGAGAAACTGTGTCACTCCAAACGCATGCAGGTAAAGACGTCCGAATACATTGGCTGGGTATTATTCTCTGATTCCCATGCACCACAAGGTTCGCCTGAGCGTATGGCGCGACGAATTCAAAGGTGTCACAAAGGACAACAAGTTGGTCGACGACCCGGACGTCATCGATCTTACGGAACCCACGCTTGTCGGGACTGAAGACGACGGAGATGACAAAGAATCCGAAAATCCCCAGTTAAAGAGCGACCGAGCGTCCTCGCGCGCTCCCTCGCTCCCCCCTGCATCCTCGGAGGCAGAAGACGATGACTTTGACATTGACGCCGTCATCCAGGCTGAGGAAGACCGCCTTGCTGCACTCCGCACGGCGAAGGCTGATTCTGGGTCACCACACACGTCACTTTCACCAACGCTTTTGGGTGAAACTTCATTCACAAACGGTCCCGATGCAAGTGCGATGGACGTCGACGAAGCAAGTCTTTGGGATGCCTTTGATGATCCGGTGCTGTTGGATCCACCACAGAGTGCCCCTCCAACATATACACCCGCTGGAGATGACGAGGATATGTGGAATATTGTCGACGAAATGGAACAAGGGGGACAGAGTAAACCGGCCAAAACTCAAATACCACTATCGGGGGTTAATATTACACCTTCGTTGGACAGCACTAATAGTGGGAACACTTCCCGCGCAACCAATGACGATGACTGGGATGAGATGTATTCATAGATAATGATATCGTACTTGCTCTACATTTAAATGACATCTCGGACAGCAAGATCTTCATTCTGTACGCAACCGAAATCGGAAGATGAGTCGCTGAGCGGATTGTGAGTAGTCATTTCAATGTTGTGTGTGCAACACTGGGTCTTGTTCTGCTGAGTTCGTGGTGATTTCTTTTTCTCAAGAAGGGTTGATCTCGGAACCCCTCGTCATATTTGTGATCGCGACCACAGGCTCAGGCACTGCTCTTAGCCACGTACGATGATGCCCATCCGGAGCTCTCTGCTCTGATCAAATCTACATGTCTATCGATGGCTTGCCTTGCATAGAATGGAGGCAAAAGTGGGAGTGGGGGTCACAGGTGCGAGATGGGGGCTCTAGGACAGACTCGGAATGGGTTAGATAGGGAAGTAAAGTAGGATGTGATGACTCACCTGGGAGGAACTGGGCATTTTACCGCCTCCCCATCCCACCCCGCGCTCAGGAAATGCTACAGATATCAAATAGTAGACAACGTGCGCATGTACTGTCCGAGATGCCCTTCTGGACAGTGAATACGAAAAAAAAACCTCTCGTTGTTTATTGGTTCGGAAAGAATCTGGTTCGCTTGCACCCGTACGTGTGCCAACGGAACGAAAGTTCTGCACGACTCGAATGCGGCGCAAAACGGTTCGAGCATCGGAGACCTGCAACCCACGTCTGTCATCCGGGTCACCGTCCTAACACCAAGGTACCCATGTATGGACTACAAGAAAAGAAAGGCAGAGAGCACATCAAGAGGGCGAACCCGGAAAGACGGACCGAGATCATCCAGGCGTCGTTGGAGCGGCGAATACTACTGCTCTCTACATCCGAAACGGGTGGAAGGCGAGGCGGGTTTAAACGCGGGTACCCGTGGTTCCATTATCTATGGAATGCAACATGGTCATGGGATTCAAGTTGCTCGACGTTCGACACCGTCGGGCCCTTATCTCGTCCTAGGCCTCGGACTTGGTTTGTAATATCACCGCCGTTCGTGTTCTTCCTCGGACTCGACGCCATCAAGTCTTGCTCGTGTGCGATCGTCCGTGCAATTTTGTGTATATGTCTGTCATGACACCAAGAAGCTGAAGAAGATGGCTATGCCGTATCTAGGTTCAACTAGTTCGTGGCACGTTCGGTCATGAACGCGTTTTAGGGAGCGACGTCACGTCACTTTTTCTCCACATAGGTTGGTCGTCTTCCATCTTGATTTCTAACTCGCCTGTGCTCGAGTTGGTTCGTTCTGGCACTTGTAACAGGCGTACTAAACACTCCCCGGGAACTCCGAAGGAGCTCAACAAAGGCAAACGCCAGGCCTCAGCGCTCAGCCACTGGCACTGTGTTGGTGGCTCCAGAACCTTCCACGCCGCACACGTCGACGAGAAACTTTCAAACTTGGATGCCTCCGTTAAATAAAAAATTTCTAGCTTTCGATCGTTCGCGGATTCAAAAGTTCAGCGGCCACCATCAGATGCGTGTTAGCTGTATACTGCATCCACGAGCATCTATACACACGATGTCTCGGCCCTTTGATATGAAAACGTTGCCAATTCTCGCTACCAGCCAAGTTTTGGAGGGCGGCGTGTGGGGCGCTTGTGCAGCAATTGGTAAGTTATAATTATCGATTTGGTCTGCACGCCATCTCGTTTGGCACGGCCCTCCATATAATGACGTAACTCTACCAATCAACAGGTATACTGAAGATACGAACCACGGGTTAACTGAGATCGAATAGCAAAGAAATGCAATGGAGGACACCCTGCGGCAAAATGTTGGCCAGAACAGCGCAGCAAGGAGGGTTGACCCAGCAAGGCAGCATCTCTCCACCTCAGCTAAATAAGAAGGAGAAACCGGCCAGCTCTGTCGCTAGTTGTCCCCAAAAAGTTCCTCGCTGATATCTTGAATAACTACATCCTTTGATCCATGGGTGCTTTTGCAGAAGACTGGGAGACTCCATATTCGGCTGCTTCTTCTTCTTCACGTTGTCCCAAGACTGGCATTCGCCTCGACAAGTCTCCCAATCGTTCCCCGGGCCGTAGAACTAAAAATGCTCCTTGTCCCCGTCACTGTCGCTGTTACCTCTGCGACGTGCATAAACAGGGAATCAAGCACGACCAAGGGGGTAGCCCAGTCGCGAAGAAAACACTAGAAAACAACGGCCAACGTCCCAATCGCATTTGCATCCCCAGAGTACACCTCTCTGTTTCCATTCAATTCCACCCATCGAGGATTCGCGGTCCACCTTCAAGCTTCAGCATACAGGTGAGTAACATTTCGTCTTTGAACCGGTTCGCTCTGTTCGTATTCCCTGACGACAGATCACAGTATGCGAACGTGTTGCGCACCGAATAAGGGACTGGGGGAGCCATACTGGACGTTGGAGCGTCGAACATGCGCTGGCGCTAGCGTAAGTGATGAACGAACCGCATGCTCCTTCTCCGAGACTGATTTAGTCGCATTCAGTTCGAGAGATCGTCCGAGCACTAAACAAGTCAAGAAATCTGTAGAATAGCGGACGTCAAGCGAGCCTCGGCTGAAAGCGACAGAAATGACGCTATTTTCAGCAAGGGGACTTACATCGACCACTCCAACCCCACGACCGTTGGCAGGTTGTCACCATAAATCGCGCTGTCGCCGATGGTTTATGAACGAGTCCTATGGGAAGGATGGGGACATCGATAAAGAGATTGATACGTTGCATTCAATGTAATTAACTTTACCATGGAGATGACCGATGGTATTACTTGGTAACAGAAGATAACAACTACCGGTCACCAAGCCATATATATGAAAACAACCGAATCAATAGAGTACGATTGCACGAGGTCAAACCATCTGCTACCCACATACCCGGGTTGGAAGACACGTGGCAGATGGTCCAGACTGCAAATCGATGCGATCAGGCCACTGCTCCGGGGAGAGGATCGGAAAGCCAACTCACCAGCTTCGTCAACGCACATTTCCAGACGAGCTTGTGCCCACAAGTGTGGGTCAGGTTCATGGCCACGTCACGTCAGAAGCACAAAAACCACACTGATGGACAACCCACAACAGCCAAGAGAGGTGAAACCCGTTTTAGAAAAGGGTGGGATTACAGGCGCAACGCGGATGACTCGAGGCGACCAAGAGCTGCATATATGGAAAACATTGGATTCCTGAAACCAGGGTGGACCTGCGACGTCCTGGTGATCTATGAGACAAAGTGAAGACCGAGGAATGATTTAAAATGACAAACAGCCAACTGAAAACGTTGGATTGGCATGGTAAGAGAAGTGTCAAGGGACGATGAACGATGGTAGGGCTGACAGAAAAGACGGGTTTTTCAGTCCAGTAAGGTTTCGGAGAGCTGGGTGCTTCATATTCGGGGTTTCGCAGTACTCCTATCTTGCATTGAGACTAGGGTGGGAAGTGTAGGACATGAGCCCAGATAGTTACGGACAGTGACGGTCATGAATTGCAACGATGCACGGCAGGGTCAGGGAATCAATCTTGCACAACAAACAGAAGAACCATGGGCAAATACACGTCGTTGCAGTCCATGATGCAAAGCGAGAAAGCAAGTGCAACGACATATTTGTTGACATGTCAAACATGGCGAACTGTTTAGTCATGTGCACTGTACATTTCAATAGATTTCAGACGCCCAACGGAATGGTCATTTACGTCTTCAGACTTGCCGGACGGGAGGCGGTTATGATAAGAAAAAGTTTTCATGGTCCGTGTGATCTTGCCTGAGCAGAGACGAACCATGCCATCGATATGAATCAGATCGAGAACGCCGCGATCAGTGAACGAGAAAAGAGAAAGAGCAGGAATGCGCTATTCCACTCACTTTTTTACGTTCCTCCCCGAGATTGGCGTCTGAAAGGGAACAGCCTGTTGGAGTGGAAGGACCAAACTATGACCGAGAGGCCTGCAGTTTTTCATTTGTGATGACATGATCAGGGAAGAAAAGAAGCCCCACAAGTCCAAGGTCGGAAATCATGGAGAACAATGCATGTCTCCACATAGCCACATGTCCGCTAACCCCCTGCGGGTTCCCTCGACCTCCATCGTGTACACGATGTTATCTGCTAGCCATGTCACGAAGAAATATTTCCCCTCCAGGGCTTGATTTCGGTTCAGCCGATCAACCGGGTAGCAAAAGCTTCGCGTGCTGCCGTGTCGAATGCGTGCAGACCAAGCTGTGGAAGAGGGATAAACGGAGTAGATGGTATCGCACGTCCAGCGCCGTCTAGGCTCGAAGAGGAGCTGATCCGAGTGGAATCCGCAGTCCTGCCTCGCGTTCACTCGAGCGTACGTTTCCAAATCCGTGAGATCACCTCCGTTAGTTTTTTTTCCACGACCATCCAATCAACGAATCGTCACCCCAGCTATGATCATCGCGAGTCTGAACGCAGCCGCAATCAGATTTAGGCTGAGAAATGAGTGGTACGATATTTTTTTGTACACGACACGATCAGTTCCCCGAGTGAGCACCCACCTCCAATCCTCCAGATGCTGTACAATAATACCTACATGGATCCGCGCAGGCGCGCGTTCATGCCCTAGGATCCATAGCACTCACGGAATAGAACACGCCCAAATCTTCCAATGGAGATACACCTGTTCTCGCAGTATCGCTCCTGAACGCCCTGGGGCTTTCCGACCACGTAGGGAGGGCCAATACTCGGCATACCTATAATAGGGGCTAACGCCATGAGGCTACGGCGCGCCGGACACACTAGCACAGTGCGGTGTGACTCACACAAGCGGCGCCGCATCTGTGTACTGCTCGTACCACGTCGCCCCTCGCGCGTCTACAAGGGCTAAACCAAGATTGGCTATCCACCCTCGAATCAGATTCGCGAAATGAACGTGCTCACGTAGCCTCTCAAAAGATCAAAACAGGTGTATGGACACGCGTCGCGCACGTCACAGATCCCCCCCACCCCCCACGTCGTCATTCATTTTCGTCACCAAGCCAATCTCCAATCTTTGTGGTTTCAATGAAATGCGTCATGTTTTGGCGTGGTGCTTATCGATGGCGAACGCGTGGTGAGCTGGGTCGTGGACTGTGAGAACGAGTGACATCCTGACTGTGCTCGTGGTAGAAGCCGAGGGTGACGACCTTGGAAGCGAGCCGGATGATCGTAATTGATAGCCAGGATGGTGAATTTGACGGTAGTGGCCTTTCCTTACCGGGCGATCGCGAGCCTTCACCGAATTATAGCCTCGTGGACGGTGAATTCGCCCATGGGTTATCTTAGAAAATCAATATCGCTCGTGCCGATGTAGGCTCAGTTGATCGAGGCGACATGTCGTTGGTGCGTTTCATCAGGATTCGATGATGAACAAAGTGCTCTTATATATTATCGCAAAATAGGATGCGGTGCTTTGGGCAGTGTTAACTCCATTCCAATTCCAATTTACACGTCATTCGAAAACTGGAAATCACCGAAATGAAATCAGGTTGCCGGGCATGCCTTCCCGGTGGCCTATCAACGATGATCATAGACATTTTGCCGGTCAAGATTGTTTCGGAAAGTTGTTTACCGGGATTTCCGACGATCAGCTATGCACAACAAATGAAAAAAAAACGAAAAGTCTCAAGAGCGATTGAGGGCTGTCAAGATACCTGACCCGCCACGTCTTAGGGGGAAGGGGATCCTGGGAGCGACCCCATTGGTGAATCAATCCTCGACGGCGACGATTCTCCCGTGTTCGAGTTCTTGCCGTTAGCGTTAGTCACTATCCCGCTTACAAATGATTTACTTGATCGTCAAACTGTCAGATTACTCATCGGCATGTCAGTCGAGTCAGCAGCTCGTCACATCTATCGCTCATCCTTCCTTCGGAGCACAGCCTATGGGTGGCGCGGAGAGGTCCTGCTACCACGAAGGTTCATGCATTCATTTATGTTTTAACATCACGGACCCCATGACATTGCCAACTTATCACCGCACATACACATCCCGTGACAACCGTGGTTCGTTGACAAACCTCTTCGGGCCCGCATGGGGTGATAAGTTCCTGATCTAATCAGACAACAAACCTGTTCGTACCCTGACAGGCCTATCAAAGAGAGAATCACGGTGTTGAACGAAATGGCAGTGTGTACGTGCTTCGTGAGGGAATATTCCCGCTTCTATCCCTGCAAGTATTTAATTCTAGAGACGGGCATAGCTTGCCATTGGGTTCTCAACATCATTTGTGCCGGCTATCCCTGGTCACCCCAAACCCACTGGAGCTTCCGCGAAGCAAGGAGAGAACTGAAACTGGGTTGGTCGTACCATCACCATCGTGATGTTGATGACACACATAGCCATACAAATGATGATGATCCAGGCACGGCGACTCTCTGAATAGCCGAAATGGCCAACCAAGGGGATGATCGGGCGGTCGGATTGAAGATTCCGTATATTTCCGGATGCCCAGTCGGTTCGAACGAGAGTCCGGTGAATCACGCCTTGTTGAGGATACCCAATCGGTGATTCAAATCCGACATCTATGTATGCGTATGAACGCGTCGCGGTACTTTCCGCAGGAGTTGGCTAGTACCCATAAGGACGGATGACCATCTATGGGTCACGGTCATTAAAGAAGAGATACGGTCTCAGCTGATTGGGTCGAGGGGAGTTTGGAGATGGCAGTCCATGCTGGGAGAGATAAGATAATATTGGCCTTCTCCGTGGGACACGGGCTGAGAACGAAGGTAGGGACGGATATGGCGATGGCATGGGAGCTGGCCGTGGTTGGACAGGATGGGATGGTACGACAGAATCGCGGCTGGTTTGGGTATGGTGACCAGAATTAGGCTGCGCCATAGTTCCGGCTGGGCAAGACCCGACGCACCGGGCGGACAACGTTCCGGATGGACAACGCATCTCAGCCAATCCAGCTAGACAGCTGACACACATGCAGTTGGAACCTCGCCATAAACAATTTCCATGGAGGTTACGTTAGGATGAACCCCTCCAGTAGTGCGATCGAGGGGAGGGCTGTGCGAGAGGAGCGTCCATTTGCAGTGGCCATCGAGTCTTGCGCTGTGCGTGCCTGAACGTGCCGCAGCAATGGGTAAATCGTGCCATCGTTTATCTTGCGGGATGTTACCATTGGGGTAAACATTGGCAGGCACCCCACTTGATCCAACGAAAATGGATAGTGCGGCAGATCGGACGTCAAGCTGTGAAAGGGGGAGGATGGCGGGGTAATCGAGAGAACGGATGTGCGGATCGGTTGTGCGTGGGCTTATCATGAAGGCAGGATCCATCGATGAGATACACGCGCAGGATCATGCTCTGGCACGCAAGTGCTGGAGTGGACCATATATGTGTCTACACCCGTCACCCTACGCCCTCCAGAAGTAGGTCTCACAGGTACGGAGGAAAAGAAAAACAATAGAATCCGACCGAGAACGGGAATTATGGAGCTACCCTTCCACAGCAACCCCTTTCCATCGACAGGACAGCGAACGGATATGGTAAAACACGAGCTGGGGGGTCGGACCCTGTGTATGCGCTTTGGCGTGTCCACGGCCTTGCGCGGGCCACATGACCGTCGAGTGTACAGGAATGGAATGGTGGAGGATGGACAGG
The DNA here is from genome assembly GCA_038089735.1 of Exsudoporus frostii. Lineage (NCBI taxonomy): Eukaryota > Fungi > Basidiomycota > Agaricomycetes > Boletales > Boletaceae > Exsudoporus > Exsudoporus frostii. The sequence continues at coordinate 9,143 of JBBPLK010000312.1, read as the reverse complement.
ATGGGTGGAAGGAAGATTCCCGCACGGTGGGCTCCCTGGATTTCTGCGGAACGAGGGAAGGGATGGAAGGACGACATGAGGAGAGCCGGTAAGCGGTGCTATTGTTAGATTCGCGAAACCTACGGCACGGAGACAGCGGAGAACGTGCTCGCAGAACATATGCATATGATCTTATCTCTGAGTCGGATCGGTCGATAAGAAGGGCTGACATATGAATGGACAAGACCTTGTGCAGACTCGGCCGGGAGGGTTCACACGTGAAGCACGGAGGAGCACAGGATCGATGGCCCACTCTGGGTGTGTGGAGGTCGGAGGATGGGAAGGGGCGATGTGACTCGAGTGTGGGACAAGGCACCGAGACAGGCGTGACGTGCCGGGCGGAGTGCGGAGGGGTGAGTCAGCACGGCGGGCTCGGTCGGGCTGGCCGTGCTGTATGATTCGGATTGCGATAATCGAGCTGGGCATGCCTCGAACTCGAGGCGGGGAACGTGTGCAGAGGGAGGGAGGCTCGGCCGTGGGGGACGGCATCGCACGTGAGGCGAGATCTGAGATGCGGCTCTGGAGGGCTGCCCGATTTGGGCCATGGGGATTACGCACGGGATCTGAAATGGACGCCTTGTATTGCCCGAGCGCGTTTTGTGTGTCTCTGTCTTTGTCAAGCCAGCCAGATGCGACGGTATATAATCCCGCACTCCTCCGCCCGCCCACGTCCCTCCCCCATCCATGCCACCCACTCCCCTCGACGACGGCCCTCCCCCGATGCTCGTCTACGACACCGCCTCCTCCTCCTCCAGCGCATCCCCCCCCTCCCCGCCCCCTCTCCGCCATCGCCTCAGGCGCACCCGATCCCCCTCACCCTCCGTGTCCCAACGCTACTCCCACCACTGCTTCGCGCCATCCCGCCAGTACTCCCCGTCCTCGCGCGAAGCCGACATCGCACGTCTCCTCGACCCCGCCTACGCCTCTCCTGCCCCCCACTCCCCCCTCTCCAGGTCTCCCAGGATGGCACCCGCCGAGGTCTATGTCGACCAGCGCGGTGATCTCCACGATCCCGATTTCCGCCACTTCCCTGTCTTTGGCCACTCCCACATGCACTCCCGCCAATCGCGTGGGGAGCAAGCATACGCAGACGGCGACGACGACTCGGACGACGAAGACTGCCAATTCGAGCAGCGACGCCCCTCTTTCGACCGTCAGCCACGCAGACCCTCCTCGAGCACCACCTACCACCCACCCCCTGTCTACTATCCCTACGAGGAGCCTGCTTCATACGAGTCGCGTACCCTAGCAGAGGACGAGGACGAAGAGGGAGAACAGCTCGTCCTCAAGGAAAAGTCGTTTTACTCCAGACCCCGGTCGCCCACAAAGCGATCCAAGGGCCAAGATGAGAAGCAGGCCCCTTCTGCCACGCAGGGAGACCGTGTGATCCAAGCAGATTCCGAGTGGACGTGAGTTCATCCCCCCTCGTTCTCACTCCCTTGCTCATCCCTCGTCCAGACCGACGTGCACCCAGAATCTCCGTCGCCAATGGCAAGCCATTACTCTCAGTCTGCGCTTTGCGCTCTTCAGGACGAAACGACGACTGAGACGCCGTCTGACGGGTTGAGCAAACGCTGCCCCGTTCCCGTCATTCGCAACGCATTACTGCGCACACTGTATATGCAATCCCTTTTTTCGCGCTTCTGCCACTGAGGGGACTCGCGACTTATGCACTCCCTCATCCTCATTGGAAATGGGACATGTCGCGCCACGCGCCCCCCCCCCAGATCCGCATGCGCCACCCGCTTCTCACCATACCTTGTCGCCGCCCACCCCCGCGCAAACCGCGGTTTATACATTCCATCCATTGAGCGCGCCTCTATCGCCATCTTCCATTTCATCGTTGCAGGACTTTTTCTTCGTTTTCGCAGTTCCATATTATTATCTGATTGGCGCCATCTTTCATGCCTTCATTCACGCGGCACATTATGCATCTCCATCCACATACCTACTTTTTTCATCTGGAACGGTATCTATTTTCATCTATCAAACACATGTCCCCTGGAGGGTCTTGACGGTCTATTGACGACCATGTGGAGCGAACAGGGGAAGAAGGAGAAACTCGTCTAGATATAGACATCTCCACTCACGAGTAGAACGGATCTTACGAGTTGTATAGGATAACTACTTTTGCGAAGAATGAAACGAAATGAAACATCGTCCATGTCTGCTCGATTGCGAACCGAAAACTTCAACTCCACCATGCGAGCAGATTATCTCCAGCCTAAACGTGCGCTTTTTGCGGACGTTTCACCAATCTTTCCAGACTAGACCATACCGAGCGAATAAGTACGTACCTGCAGAGTACGCGAAAAACGCGTAGGAATGATACTCAGGTTCGCCCAGCATTCCGTAAACCCCGGTGTCATCGCAAAATCAGGCTGACTTGCACACAATTTGGGAAGATTGCACGGGCACCCACACTAGCCTTGCGCAGTTTCGTCGCCAGGGTTCAAACCATGTGCACGCTAACACAAATCCGAACCTGCACATTCGTCTCTTCTCGGAGAACAGCTGTCAACGAAAACGGCATCCGCCGGTGCTAAATTTCGTTGGGGTATCGTATGTCATCGGAAAAAAAAAAACTCGAGCTCAAGTCCCGGATACCACTGACATGCAGTCAATCAGAGTTACTGCGACCCGGGTTCGCCTTCACGGCGGGTCTGGACAGCTAGGGGGATCAACATGCGTCGGCGAGTCATTGTTTTACGTCTCCCCTTGCCTAACCCGGCAGTCGGTCGGCGGACTGAATAGAGAAAATTGAAAGAGTGGGGGGCGCATGTACGTTGCGCGGCGCGCACTACCCGAACACGAACCCGAAAATGCTCGCCCCTGCAAACCATGAACCCGGAAAACGATCGTGGCGAGGGCTCGTCGCTTGACCAGCAAAGGCAAGTGGAAAACTTTTTGGGGTTGTACAATCTAAAAATTTTACTCGGTTGGAGCAACAGGTCCGGTTTTTCCTGCCTCGCGGACATTTGCAGCGAATTACACTTGCAAAACGCCGTCCATGTCAGGACTCTTGGGCGCTCAGCCAATCTCCGCGTATCGTTGTCTGGTCAGTGTCACGATCAGCATATCGAAAGTGCTAGTGAACGAGTGTGTGAATAGACTATGAGGCAAGCTGCGTAAATTGGCTGTCAGATGCTGAGACGTTTGCGCAGTACATGGTCAAGCGCTGACAAGCAAAATACTGTTGGTGATATGCGTTCAATTTACGTCTGATATATTCACAATCAGTCTCTAAACAGATGTGGTTGGGTATCGAGCGCGGCTAAGTAACAGCGAGGTCGCTGGCTCCAGCAAACCCGCTGCCTTGACATGTGGCCGCCCCAAAACAAATCTCATCATGCATGTGTTCTCTTTCGTCCTGTGTCCTCCGTTTGTCCCCTTGAACGTTTTCAACAGATCTGGGAACGTACCTGTACCCATTCGTCTCCAACATCTGCGATTCGGCGAGCTTGTAGGTTTTTTTTTCTTGCACGAAGTTTCGGTCGTCGATGACCTCTCTCGTAGTAGGCACCCATCCGTTTTCATGGTTGTCGGCGGGGCAGCTGATTCGGATATAGGCTCAGCGGCGACATACAGTATGAGAAGACCTGGCACGCCCTTTGCGCGCGTCTGCCTTGGAGACCAAGGTTTCGTACTTGGCTATCCCCGAACGTACTCCCACACCCGAATCCAGGGTTCTCTCATCAGCCCTGCGAGGCCTGTCAGGACGGTTTCAACCAGGCGTGGTCAATCAAACAATTATAATTTGGTAACGATTTGATTTCGACGACTGTCGAAGAAGACCTGGGCCCAAGGACTCCACCGGCGCATGGTAATCGTTCGGTTTTTTGAGTACTGTTTATTCGCATCGCCAAGCGTTGCTCTCCGGAAACCTGTGGTCGTGTATTCATTCCTCATCTGCACCCCCACGCGAGGACATTCTTTGTCAAGCTCCGGTATCGGACCTCGTTATCCCCCGGACCGCCGCGTGTTCCACCTTGGCCGATATCATATCTACCCGAACGCGTCACCTCGTGTATAATGCAATCGCTCATTTCCCCCCCATCTTCTCCCTAGGCGCATCGGTAAACCTGCGCGCGTACGGTTACCCGCTTGTCATTGTACCTGACCTGCATCGCACTACGGAACCTTGCTTCACTGTCGTCGACGTCGTCATCGTGACCTGTGCGCTCCATCCACGTTCGTTTCATTCCCGCGCACGGACGAGAAAATGGCTGCCTCGCGGATCCCGCATGGTCACTATCTACCCCTCCCGGCGCAATACCGACACACTATGCTGGCCCTGCCGGGGCTGTGTTGTTCCTGTAGTCCTTGCTATTCCCCTTGATGCTGTTCGTGCTACTTGCAGGGTTCTCGCCTATTCTTCGCTTGTCCAATTGGATCATCCCAGAAAAGCAGTTCTTGCATGCGTCTTCGTCGACGCCTTCGAAGGTTCTTGAGAGGCTTCTACTGCGATGGCATTGCAGAGGTCGATGTTCGATACGAGCCACGTGGCGATGTTCTCCATCGATATCCACAACGACCTCCGATCGTTTGCCTTTCATCTGGACAGACATACAGTGCGTTCCTGTGACGTATGATCACAGTATGCCCCGTCTATTCAGACTAAACCATGTATGTTCATTTCACGCCGCCTCCGCCTCAACCCCGCCTTTCACATTCAAGGTTCTGTATGACGAAGGGGTAGGCACTCATGGTCATGACGAGCTTTCATATCGGGAATGCTTCATTTCATTTCCCAGGCGCAATGGCCCGGCACCCGGCGAATTCCCTTGTTGTAATCACCTCGAGGAGGCCGCGTTCCTGCCTTTGACGGGTCTCATGAATGCCCGTAGACCCAACGGCAAGAGCCGGACGAGAAGTGGGTACGAGGGTTGGTGGTTCGAAGCGCCGAGCGCATTAAGCCAGAGGATCGCGCACTGCATGTTCCGTGCTTCTATGGTCTTGCGCAGTCTTCTTGCAGTGAGCGATCGTCGAAGGACGCATCATGAGGCGTTTTCCAGTACTACTACTGCGCACCGGCGTTCCGGCGTACAGCTTTGGAATGGTGTTCATTAAACATCTGGGCAACG